>PVJO010009781.1:0-67826 GCA_004026905.1 Hystrix cristata
GTCCATTTTGTCTTGTTCTACATCCTTAGGTAAGCAATTTCCCTACTTTCTAATATGCTCTTCTTGTGTGTTTCTTTTGTAGATAAAACCATCTATGTGTACATTTCATTTTGCTTATTTTATACATAGGTGAAAATATATATATATATAAAATCAGTGATAAAGATATCTCAGTGGTTCTCAACTGGAGATGATCTTGTCCCCTAGTGGACAAAAGACAACACCTAGAGATCATCTTTTTTAGTTCCCACTAGAGGGAGTGATACTGACATCTAGTGGGTGGAGAGAGACAGGTGTATTACTATATATCCTACAATACATAGAACCGCCTTTGACAATAAAGAACTATCTAGTTTAGTATATTGATACTGTTGTTGAGAAATGCTGCTATATATCTACTTTTGCATTTTATTTTCCATTCAACAACATCATGGAAATTTCTCTATATCAATTCATAGAGACCTTTCTCATCCTTTTTTATAGCTACATGGTGGACATACTATAGTTTAAGCAGACAATTTGGTTTGTATGGGCATTTAAGTGTTTTTCAATATTCTGTTATTTCAACTAATGCTTTAATAGATAGCACTATGTGTTTTTTCTCTTTGGTATTTTTAGAAGTGCATATTCAGTCAATGCCTGGAAGTAGGTTAGAGAGCAAATGACATGTCCTCTTGCAGGTCTCACCCAAAGGTTGTGTCATTCTGCATTTCCATCATCGCACGACAGCTCCTGTTCTCCTTGTTGGCCTGCTAGTGGAGTGAATTATCAAGCTATTGGATTTTTGCCACTCTGATAAATCTGAAACTCAATGTCACTTAAATGTTCTTTTTTCTTACTAAGGACGGCCTTTTGTTCTTTTTGCCTGTTTACACTGCTGAATCAAACTCCCAAATTTTATCATGTTTAACCCAAAAAGATTTGAAGTACGGAAGCAATTATTATCAAATATAGTGAAACAAAGCGTATATTTCTCTACTGAAAATGTCAAATGATTTCTTGTGGAAGCTTTTCTTGCATCTGTGTCTCAATGAGGTCTTTATGTTTTTGTCTGGTGTTTGCTTGTTTGCTTTTTGAGATGAGGCCTCAATATGTGTTCAGGTTGGGCTTGAACTCAGTAGGTAGCCCAGGCAGGCCTTGAACTCATGGCAGTCCTCTTGCCTCAGCCTCCTAAGTGCTGGGAACACAGGCATGCACCACCACACCTGGCTGAGTAAGTTTTTATATATACATAACAGGGTATTTATTTTGCAGTGCCTGACAGAGAAGTACGCAGCAACAGGTTACGAACATAATCCTAGAAACGCAGAGCTTAAAACTTTCTCTGTTGTCTTCAGACAGTGGAAGTCACCGAAGAAGCTCATGTGGCTTTGCACTGGATTCTCGTGTGCTTGCTGTTTTACAGGCCATACATGTCTCTTGGGAGTCTCCGCGATCAAGTCATCTACCCTGACTCGGTGGATGACATGCATGATAAAGGTTATACAGACCAAGATTTGGAATGTATTCTACACAATGTCCACTTGTATCACATAGTTCAAAGAGAAGGAGGTAAGTCCATCATTTTTAAATGCATTTAACTTCTTTTTCAAAAATAAATGGATCAGTATTTAGTTTAGGGTTTAACTTGAATATGTGCTATCATTAGAACATAATACGCACATGAGCATAAACATAGAGTTGCAATGCTTTTCCATTACCGACATCCCCTTTTGTGTTTGTGTTATGTTTGATATAGCATACTAAGTTTGTGAAGTCTCCATGTCACTACAGCTAGCATATTAGAAGGTCTCTTTCTTTTATATTTAAGTATACAAGTATCCCTGAGGCCAAAAACATTCTAGGTCTGTACAAAGTCTATGACAAAAATATTCACCTGCCAAGCTCTTATTTATATTAAATGCAATAATTTTGGAAGTGGTTGGCACAAAACTTTCTTCTTGTTTCCAATCCCATGATTTTACCAATTCACTTTTTTCTCTCTCTCAAGCAGAACAGAAAAAAATAATGTATGGAAGTTTCTGTATTGTGTTTTTATCAGAATAAGACATTTTTGAGAGTAACATTTATGCGTGTATACTTAATACTTATTACTTTATAATAGTCACACTTTGAAATAATTTGGATAATTCATTATTTTAATAGCCTAGAAACATCACTAACATAACAAGCCAGAATTCTAGGTTTCATTTTGCATGGATTTTATGCTCTGTTTCACAGCCTATTTACACTATTAGAAGCCATAGTGTAGTAGCGTGATTGAGAATATGGGCTTTGGACTCAGAGTTCTAGGATCAAATTATAGTTAGCACTACTTTCTGTATCTTAAATGGTAAAATGAGAACAAATACATCTTTGTAAGGTTTTTAAGAAGGTTAAATAAGACTATAAAGGATTGGGCTGGGGATTTAGCACAGTGGTTAGAGTGCCTGCCTTGCAAGGACAAGGGCTCGAGTTCAATCCCCAGCACCCAAAAAAAAAAAAAAAAGACTATAAAGGATTTAGCATAGTGACATATGAATGCACAAAAATTAATAATGGTTATTTTAGAGTTATGATGTTGATACTAATTATATTTTGTCTTTGGATGATGATATTTAATATTTTATATAGCAATTTCATATATTATTTCATTTGATGCTTATAATAAGCAAGTGAAACAGGCAAGAGAAGTATTATTATACTTATTTTAATGGTGTTTGTAATTTCTACTATATAAGAAAAGACTTTTATTGTTTCATGTGATCAGTTTCTTCCCGATTACACAGTACTGTGGCAAAGTAAGTGTTACGTCTTTATTTGGGGCAAGTTATTTTGAGTAGATTTGAAATCCAATAATCCAAATAGAAATTTAAAATAAACACGAGCTATTCTCTTTTAAAAATCATGAAGAGGGTCTAGAAAAATTTTAAGAATACTGCAAATCTAGCGTCTATCCTTAGGCAGGTGATACAATTTGTGTGCCCCCAACCTATTTTAGAAAAAAGAAGACTGTTCCAACCTTAATAACTCTAATTGTTTTTTTTAATTGTTTACAATTCAGAATATTAAGTGCCATATATATGATTTCATTTCATATTTTTATTCATCCAGCGATGTAGGTTTTACCGTCCTCGTGTTACAAAGTGAATTCCGGTTAGTGGGGCCCGGGAGCGAGTGACAGCTCAAGAAATCACAGCTAGATCTGACTGTTTAAGTCTGTTTATTGCTAGGGTATGCCACTGTGCTGTGTTACCTCCGAGCTTTTTAGAAATTAATAAAAACTGGTATATCCTCACATACAAACAATTTCCAAAGAAACTAGGTTTACTTGCTCAATCCTCAAACAGAAAACATTTAAGCAAGGCAAGAAAATGCTTCACTTTGCAAGTACATCGCTTACTTTGGAAGAAGCCTTCTGAAGTTCTGTTTAGATGAGTTCATCCTTTGCTTAGTAAAGGCTGGATGGAAGAACTACATTCCAAGCGCAAGGGCCTAAGTTCGATTGCCAACACCAAAAAAAAAAAGAACTATCTTCCATCTCATCAAATGGGTTATAAAATAGGGAAGAGTATATGAGATATGAACTGAAGCAGTATGTGCAACTCTGGAAAGCAGGAAAATAATTTTCTTCTAGACTGGCTTTGTCTCAGCATCAAAGACATCACAACTCAAGAGTTCTGATTTCTGTGTCATGCAATCATGGAATACTGTTCATGAAACTATTTGGGTTTAGTAGAACAAAGACTGTAATTTATTAAAATAGTAAAAGTTAAACTTTTCATTGACCCAGATACTTTTATGTCTTGTTCTTAGTGGTTAGGGGAAAATTATTTTAAGCTTAGAATATTTCTTCACTGTGTAGCAATCTGAATCTATTTTTCACATCATCACTTATATTTTATAAATGCTATAAAATTCAGTGATAGTGAAAGTATTATTTCAGCAGATTTCCCTAAAATCAAGAACTTTAAATCAGATAATATTTTGAGATTTTTCCCCTAATGTAAAGTTATAAGATTATATTTTTAAATAGATAATTTCTAGGAGTTTACCCAAGAAAATGAACAATGATTTACTTTGGAAGGTGGCATTGAAAGTGTCATTAGAAAATAAGGGAGTCTTTTCACTCCAAATACTTCTGTGTTTATTATTTTTAATGTATTACTTTATTATATTTATTTAATTTTTGGAACAAGTAACCCTTTCACATTGTTCAAAAATTAAAAGTATTTAAAAATGTTTTTCCTATTCTTCCCATCTAGTTTTCATCCACCCATTAATAGATAACCACTGTTTCAGTTCTTATAATTTTAGACCTTTAATGCTGTGAACTTTGTAATAATTTTTAAAGGAAAAAAGACATTAAGAAACATAAACATGCACTCTGTGTTTAACAATTAACATTTTTCTCTTAAGGGCTTTGAACTCTTGGATATTAAAAAAGAAAGTCATATCCTTTTGATCAGCAAATGATACAATTAATCATTCTGATAATTCAGTTTTTCAGTACCCAATGCACAACAAAATGAAGATGCTACTTCTTTTTTTTCCCTTTAAACCAATTATTTATGAGTTTTAATAATGATGAAAGTTCAGCTGAGGGAGAAATATGGAGGCAAAGAGCATGGTATTTTTCCAAGTATGAGAATTAAGTCCCAAATATTTAGGATTTGGAAATGTTGTCCTAAGTGTTAGTGTTTGTTAAGTTTTAGCATTCATTTTCTTTGAAAATTGGGCACTGTAGGAGCAGAATTGTGGTTCTGTTTTTAGTTAACATAGCTCAGATAAAAGTACAAAAACATGAGAGAGGCTGAGATGTGAACATGTACACTGATAGCTGTTAACTTAGATGTGTCGGTTACTCAGAGAATTTGGGGTACTCACTTGTATGCAAGCAATAGTTTCTATCTTATAAGGCATATAATATGTACTGAGGAGCCTCACATGAAATACCAGGCATGTGGGCGCCATTGAATTAGTTCCTCCCTTACCCTTCGTCGGCCTTGCAATTTACCTGTGCAGACTTGTTGGTCTTTTTTTCCACTTCCCTCCAAAGTAAGTAGAAGTCCACCAATCTTTCTGGGATACTTAGAAATAAACACAGCTTTTAAGGTTCTGTATTTAGAATTATTACAAGATGATTTGTTATTATAAGGAATTGGTACAGTTAAAAGAATATCAAATCTAAAAATGCTTGTACATGAGGCCCTGTAGTTTATCTAAAGATAAGTTCTGTAAAATACTATCTTCTTCATGTTAACAATTAGACCTGGCCAGAAATCATATGTCTAGGATAGAAACAGTGATAATTCAACAAATCAGGTATATACTTTCTTTTCAGGATGGGATGCTATTATGGACTGGAAAGATGTTCTATCAGGAGGGGAGAAGCAAAGAATGGGCATGGCTCGTATGTTTTATCATAAGTAAGTACACCATATTCAGGTAGCTACTATTCCACTATAATAGCCAAAACCAGATTCATCATTTTTATCTTAATTTAAAAATATCTTAACCATGTTATTTACATATAATGGAGTACTACTATGCCATAAAGATAAACTGGAGTCGTTTGTAGGAAAATGGATCCATCTTGAGACCATATTGTTAAATAAAATTGATCATACACACAAGTTTAAATATCACATGGTTTCTCTTATGTGGAAAACCCAAATTATAAATAAAAAGCAAAATAAATGATAGATAATAGGAAGTAGGGAGATTGATCTTTCTCAAAGGGGAAGTGAATCAAGAGATGGAGGGAAGGGTGAGGGAGGGGAAGGAAAGCAAATGTAAAAGGATTTGGGACGTGTTGTGTACATGACCAACTCCACCCAAGGAATGTAAACATTATGTACTGCAAACATGTACCAATAAAAAAATCTCATGGAAAAATCAATGCATAAAGTTTACAGTTTAAAATGTCATGGGTTATTTTTTCTTGTAACACAGTCTCCATTTTTTT
The DNA here is from genome assembly GCA_004026905.1 of Hystrix cristata. NCBI lineage: Eukaryota > Metazoa > Chordata > Mammalia > Rodentia > Hystricidae > Hystrix > Hystrix cristata. The sequence continues at coordinate 5,948 of PVJO010009781.1, forward strand.
TCTTTTTTCATACCTTCTATATTGAATAACCTCAGATGAAATAATGTAGAGAGGGGCAAATTAAATTTTTATGCATCCTAAGGTTTAAATTAGGATTGCTAAAAAAATAAAATAAAATAAAATAGGATTGCTACTAATTTTAGAATATGAAGAATAAATAACCACTACTAGACTAGTGTAAATTTCATAGGTAGGCATTCGGAAATACCTCTGAATTAGATTATTAAATTCAAACTAAATAAACTTTCTAACCATTCAGTAACCTCTTAAAGTAATATTGCTCCCATCTTCAAAAATTAGAGTCATATCCAATGGAACAACGAATCAGCCCACACGGGATTTAGTGGACTTAGAAAAATGAAGATGCTGGAGTTAATTTGTTAAAACTTTTTTCTTTGCAGCCAGCTTTATAGGATACCAAGCACAAGACATGGGAAAGAAATATTAAAGCCTTCTGAGTCCTTCCTCTTAGTTATCCTATTATCTGAAAAAGAAATCTGTCTCTCTCTCCCTCCCCCCTCCCTTCCCCCATTCTCCCTCCCTCTGCCTCTCTTCCTCTCCCTCTGCCTTTTTCCCCTCCCTCTCTCGCTCTCTCCCTCTCTCCCACTTCTCCCCTTGCCCCCCCTCTCCCTCCCCCTCCCTGTTTTCCTCTCCCTCTGCTTCTTTTCCCCTCCCTTTCTCTTCTCTCTTCCTCTCTTTGCTTAGGTCTCTAGAATCTGAGTTGTGCAGAGAATAAAGTTATCAAGAATTATCTTATTCATTTTTAGCACTCAAGGGAGCAAGAACTTTGCAGTGATTTGGGGCAGATTCAACACTGCTGATGAGTCAGACAGCGAGCATTAATACTTTCCTAAAGAACTTTAAAAAAAAGAAAAGGACCAAAAAATAATGTATCAAATATTCCTTACTGAACACTTGGAATCTAGTTGGCTATTATTTAAAAAGACACTTTAGGTATGGAAAAATATTAAAACTTCATCAAAAGAGGGAAATTGTAAAATAAACTGCATCTTCCCATCACAGTGATTCAATAAATCTAACTCAGTATTTGTCACATTTGATTTATCTACTATTTTTTTTAATTCTTGAGCTGTTTTTAAGCAAATCAAAAATATTATGAAAATTTCTCCATAAATGCTTTGGGATAAATGTCTGAAATATTAGGATATTTTCTTACATAATAACATGTCATAGGCAGGCATAATTAAACTGATAATTATTTAAAGTTATCTAATACCTGCTTCATTTCCAAAGTTTTCCTGTTTAAATACCTTTTTATATTTCATTTGTTCAAATTAAGATTTAAGTAAGTTTCACACATTGTATTTTGTTATTATCGCTTGATTCTTTTTTGTGGAGCATTTTTTTATTTTATGAAAGAATGATTCTTTTTTAAAGAGTCCCATCTTCCCTTGCCCCCACCTACCTTTAAAATCACTAAGTTGTGAAAGAAACCAGGTTGGTTGTCATAGTGAATGTTATACATTCTAGATTGAACTGATTATTCTGTGAGGCCCTTTGAATATCATTCCTCTATCTGCCTTTTTTTTTTAATAAAATAGAAATTACAGCAAAATCTCAATTAGATTTACACTCAGCTTTTTATGACTGTAATATATAATGTTTATCATTAAAAGAATATATGCTCTAAACATTCCATTAAAATATAATTATTGGTTCATTTTATAAAAGTAGAAAATGTAGTTAAATAAAAAGAATTTAAAATCTTGTTACCTATAAAAACACTATAAAATTTTGGGTTAAATAGCTTACTCATCTTGGTACACAAAGGTTGATTATAATCTTAATCATGTTAATGTAATATTTTCATAAGGTATATTATAATTTATATCAGTCTTTTATTTTATATGCTGTTATGTACCTTTCTGTATTATTATGTCATAGCTAGCCAGGGTTTATTATTATGTTTTAAAAGTTACATGCCAAATATTTACATTTTAAGCACATAATTAAATGACTTTGGATAAATGTATGTACATTCTGTAAGCAATACCCCAGCCGTGATAGAGAACATTTCTGTTACCCTAGAAGATTCCCTTATGCCCATTTCCAATGATATCCCCCCACAGAAGATTTTTGTTCTGACTTCAGTCGTCAAAAATTAGTTCTGCTTGTTTTATAATTTCATATCATTGAAACCATGTAGTATATATTTTTCTGTCTAGCTGGAATTTTATAGTGAGGAAAATTATGGATTGTGTTAATATCATGCTATTTGTAATAATGTAGATAGTTTAAGAATATAGTGAGTTAACAAAATACAAACCAAGTTTTGCTCAGAATTTTTAGTAAAGTACATTTTGGATGAGGCTTTCTCTGATGAGATTCAAGAGTGAACTTTGCAGTCTGACATTTATGACCAGCTGTTGGCCTTATCAGCCTGAATGTGTTTGGATCTTGCCCATAAATATTCAGTAATGTGAGCCCCAGCATAGTTAGTGAAATGGAATGTGATGCAATGTAAAATGTGACCTTAAATTTCTCAGTGTGTTAAGATAAACCTTGCCATAAAGAGCAAGATGCATCAATAAAAGGTGTTAACCCAAAGAGATTTTAAGTGCCTGTAATTTAGAATAAATAGCTGATATTTTGTGTTTCTAAATTACTGTGGGTAAAATGTGTTAATAAATTATGGTCAAGTTATAAAAATATAAATGGAAAAAAATTTTCGTGAGCCATAGAGAGATCACTGAAGATGAACAAGTAGTTAAAAAGCATCTGTTGAAAAAAGCTAAAAGAGAAATAAAAGAGAAAAGATAAAAGGTATTTTAAAATTAAACCCAGTGAGGAGAAAGTGTAATGTTGAGGGGAAGGAAATGCCTCCGCTCTTCCTCAAAGGATTAACAGTAAGGTTTGCATTGTAATGTGAAAGACTTAAGCTGAATAAAATGGAAAAGTTTGGCAGGGAGAGTATCACCGTACTATACACTTTCTAAGAGGATTTTAATTTTCACATTTTAAATTCTGTCTTGAGGGGGATAGATCAGGTCTTTAATAGGTCCTATTCTCTGATGATACAACAAAGGAAAAAGGAAAGAAAATTTGAGAAGGTGTATTATCTAATACTTTATTTAGTCATACCAGTAACAGATACCAGCTCTAGTGCTTGGTGTGTTTAAGCAAGTGTGTGTACAAACACACACACACACATACACACACCAGTCCTGCCAAGGAAACAGAAGTGTGTGATTTAATTTACATCTGCTAGATTAGAGGTTGCTATGACAACAGTGTAAAATACATATGTACTTTTTTTCTAATTCTAAAATGGCACCAGTTCTCTATTTAGGTCAAAGCATTCTGAAAAATATGAGAACAATAAACAAATTAGTTACTAGAAAGACCTTTATACAAAAAGAAAATGTTACTGCTTTTATATTTTCTTTTCTTCTTCTTTTCCACTTAAATCATTATAATTCAGGTAAGAAGTCATACTTGGCGCCTAAACCAGAGCAGTAACCACAAGCGCCCCGCAAAGCTGTGTCCATTGTTGTCCTAGGGCAGATGTTCTTTGCATGGCAAGCATTTTTTGAGTCTAATGAGGTGTGAAAGTTGCCTTTGAGTTCTTTATCTATTATCCTGAGCTACCTGCCCCAGAATAGGTAACGGGATCCTATTAAGAAGCAAACTCATCTTAGAAAAGTAACTTACAGTGATGAATAATTACTGTATTTATGCTAAAAGAGAAATTGCCAGTGAAATTGCAACATGAAATTGATTTCATGTTTTTCTTTTGTCATTTATTTAAAAAATAACTTCATGAGAAAAGTTATTCTGGCAAGTTCTTCAGTATTAATTTTCAATCCCAAATTGAATGGTAAGTGACAGTACAAACTGACTTCACTCACAGTACTGAAGCAGAATCGTGTTGGCGAATACCAGATACATACCTAAAGTCCAAGACAGAATCGAGAAAGCAACAGTAAAGGCCAGAGAAAGATGACAGCAGGGGTCTGATAAGAAAGGGAGAGGGCTAAACAGAAGGACTAGTACCTACTCACTATCAATGAAAAAAAAAAAGCTACAAAGAGTTGAGTTCATTTATACTGTTGAATACAACCCCCAAAATATTTACTGTTTTTTCCTCTAAGAATTTGATTTTTAAGCATGGTCCCAATAGTATTCAGCTGATTACTGCATTACTCATTGTTCCCTGACTGGACCCAAATACCTGGCACTTGAAACTTAAAGGAAGACAGGTTTATTTCGGCTTCCGGCCTCAGAGGTTTCAGTCTGTGGTTGGCCAGCTTCAAAGCAGGAACATTGTGCCAAAAGGATGTGATAGAGCAAAGCTGCTCACCTCATGGCAGCCAGGAAGCAGACTGTGGGAAGAGTGCCGGAGAGGAAGTAACTGCCGACCAGATAAATCCCTCAGAGTCATGCCCCTGTGACCCACAACACACCCAGAGTGTGCTTTCTCTTAGGTTTTTCTCAAGCCAATCAATTTGACAACCAGGATTAACATTCAAATTCACAGTCACATTTACGTTACTAGGATGAAATACCAGACTCACACATCTTAAAGGAGAAAAAGTGCAGATTTCAGCTCGTGTCTTTAGAAGTTTGTGTCTATGGTCAGTTGGCTTCAAGGCAGAAACAACACCAGACAGCAGAACTGCACACCGTGTGGCAGCCAGGAAGCAGAGAGTAAGGGAAGGGACTAGGGACAAGGATGTACCCTGCTGGGTTACACCCCAGTGACTACTTCCTTTCAGCAGGCACAATCTCCTGACAGCACATTGAGCTATTTAGCACCTTCAGCACGTTGGTGCCCCCAGGATCCGATCACTCACCAGAAGTCCTCCCTCTGAACTCATGAGTCTTTAAGGGGACAGTTTTGGTCCAAACCACAAGACATATGAAATTAAATACCTGTAAGTAGGCACATTCATTCTTGCAGAGTCTTCTAGTGATGGCTTCCATTAGTAATGCTCAGGCATTCACACTGTTTGTAAAATAATCTTCTCATTCAATCTTTGCTAATAAGGTTGTGGCCAGTTTAAATATTAGCCACTATAAATATGTTTTCAAATAATTAATCGAGCCCTTGTCATCAAGAATTAACCTGTCTACCAAGATGCATCGTGTATAGGTACAGAATAAATGTAATGAATGTGACCATTGTATGTAGAATGTACCAATACATGTTCTTGGTTTAAAATTTAAAAAAAATAAAAAATAAAAAAAAAGAATTAACCTGTCTTCTGCAGGAAAATGTACTCAGTAACCTGCCTCATCTTTCCGAGAGCTCATGTTTATGATTTGTTCATCTGTATGACAATACAGCTTATTATACTGTGACCAGGAATTGAAGAAGAATATGATATTCTGGTCCAAGTGGAAAACAGTGTGACTACTTTTGTGCTTTATCACTTTTCACATTTAATAATGTCATACGTTCCTGTAGGGGTTTGAAGTTGTTAGTGTTGCAACTTAATGTTGTCCAAAGAAAGATTTATGTTTCAGAGAGGAAAATAATTAATTTCTGTGTTTTTTTTAAAGACCAAAATACGCGTTGTTAGATGAATGCACCAGTGCCGTGAGCATTGACGTGGAAGGAAAAATATTTCAGGCTGCGAAAGGGGCCGGGATATCCTTACTGTCCATAACACACAGGCCCTCCCTTTGGTAAGTGTGACACATGGTTTTCCCTTGTGTTTCTTAAGGACTTTGCAGAACTTCTCACTGTGAAACACGAGGCAGTTTGCTTATGTTCCTACTTGCATTCTAATTTGCACCTGAGCCATATAGGATTTAGATACTTCCAATCTATCATCCTAACTAAAGTGTTATTTAGTCATTATCATCATCGTTTAGTAATTTTGAAAAGTTGTAGGAAAAGGCAGTAATTTATTTGAATTGAAAATATCTATCATAATCCTACCATAATACTAAGAAAAATATATTTATGTATTTTTCTATCACTCGTTTAGTCGTTTCTTTAAAGTTCAGGGGGAAAAATATATGACAGCTTGCTATTGCCCCAAGTGATAAAGTTACAGAACACATGAGAGGAAAAGCTTATTTTTAAGAAAAAAAAAAAATGAGCTGAACTTTTTTGTAATTAATATTTTATGAAATTTAATGGGATTTCTCCCTTTTTAAAAGGTGACACTATTTCTACAGCTTTTCTACTTTTCCACTTATTTATTATAGTAGTAAGAATCGCTAATGAAAACTTAGGACCTATTTTGTTCCAGGTTCATTTTCTATAAGCCTCACAACCACCCCATGAAATATAGGTGGTCTGACTCTACCATTTTACAAACAAAGAAACTGAGAATTAGAAAAGCTTAGGGCTGGAGATTTCACTCAGTGGTTAGAATGCTTGCCTAGCAAACACAAAGCCCTGGCTTCGATCCCCAGTACCAAAAAAAAAAAAAAAAAGAAAAGTTTAAAAATCAGCTTTCTATGCTCGCTTCGGCGGCACATATACTAAAACTGAGACGACACAGAGAAGATTAGCACGGCCCCTGCGCAAGGATGACACGCAAATTTCTGAAGCGTTCCATATTTTTTGATTGCTTAAACTATTTACAGGAGTCTTTTTTGAACCAAACCTGGCTGTTTGAATTTGTAGTTAAATAAAATCAAAGCTTGAAATGTTAAAAAAAAAATTATCTTCCACAATAACATGCTCTGTACTGTGAGACTCTGTGGTACCTGCTGTAAAGAACTCGAAATGTATCTTGTACATAAACCATAAAACACTTGTTCATTCATAGGACATTCCTACTTATATATTTGTTGCATCAATCAAAATCTTTTCCTTTTGACATATTTGTTGCTATATGACTCATTCTTGTATGTGCTTTGGCCTCCTATTTCCCAAGGGACTGCACGGGCTACTGCTGCTGCTGCTTCCTCCCCCACCCTCCTTCTTCTCCTTCCTCTCCCTCCCTGCTCCTCCCTTGCTTCTCCTCCTCCTGCTGCTCTTCCTTCTCCCTCCTCCTCTCCCTCCCCTTCCTCCTCCCCTCCCTTCCTGCATTCTGTGACAGGAGGCTTATCAGATTCCATGCCGAAGCTGTCATCATACATGGCTACAAAACTAGACTAGTAGTGACCTTTGCGTTCATCCTGGAAGCCCTTTATACCTTTTCCTAACAGAGAATCTGTACATTAAAATTATGAGGAAGCAGAACTTACTGTTCAGTGTTCTTGACCCTGGATTTCATTTCTATTCAGAGTACAATAATCTATTCTCACTCCATTTAAACACTAAGATTTGTCAGAATTTTTTGCCCCTCGGAGAATGGCTCTGAAAGGGAAGCACCTCCTAAAGCGACCCTAACTCTGTGGTTTCTCGCTGCATTGTTAAGAATCAAGGGACATCTGGAATAATAGGATTTGCTCATCTCTGCAAAGGCAGCCTGGACCTGGTCCAGCGTGCGGTAGAATTCATGTCAACGGATGTGATTCTTCTGACTTTTCCTTGAGAAAACCAGCAGAACCTGGGTCTCTGGGTCGATTATGACATTTTCCCATAAGTCCTCTGCATTAGGGGTGACGCAGGGCCAGACCAGAACTGCTGAGCCCTTGTTGGCAGGGCCTGTGGTTTCCAGACCAGCCCCCAGATCCCACATGTTGGCACACTGCGGAGTTATCTCCGAGAGCTGGTGTTTTTCTGACCTTTATCAATGGCTTTATTATGCTGTCTTGTCATTCTTTTCTTCACTCAGTTAGCCTGAAGAGACACTGGAAATATTTCAGTCATTGTTTTCTCAACAGAGAACAAATCATTCTCTAAGCAAATAGCAAAATCTGTAATGTTATGTCTTTTAACCAGGAAAACATTTCAGTTACAGCTGACCACAGTCCATTTCTCTATAAAACTAAACATCATGTTAGTTCTTCATGACCCAGTTTAATTTTACAGAAATTTGCCATTTCTTTTTATTTTTTTCTCTCAGGGAAAGTAAAACTCTTATTTTCCATGAAAAGATTTCAGAAGTAAGAAAAGATTCATTGTATTTTCCACCATAACAACAAATGGGTAATTGTAAATTATAAAGATTAAAATTGATACCAATGTTTAAAGAAGTAAAAAATAGTAGTTTATTGAATTATTTTATTCCTATGTTTTATCCTGTATTTAAAGGAATCTACAGATCATCTCTAATGAGTCACAGTTACAATAGCTGTTTCTTTTAAATTCCTCTATCACAAACCTTGAATATTATTTCAGCTAATAATACAGAACATGCCTTTGACTCTCAGAGGATGGACACCCACACAGTTTGTTCCTCCTGTGGAGAAATCAAGTAACGTTGTAGGACCAGGGTGCTGAGTTAAACCTTTATTATACATTGAAGGGAGAGCTCACCCAAGACATGAAGGACCAAAGCCTAAAATTGCTTCCAGTTGTGGATCCAAGGCTAGGAAAGCCTGAGAAAAGTCGAGAAGGAAATAAATAAGATGGACTGTTTGCCATTATTTTCCTTTCTTAGTGTATACCATACATACTTTTGCCTTAATTTTCATATTTTAATAGCAGGATTTGGGGGCATTTTTCCCATTGACATAGAAATACAGTGTTCTCAATTTAATTTTGGGATGGGTCCGGCTGTTAGCAGATGAGATTTTTGGAAATCTGGAGACACTAAAGGTATAAGGAAAAGACTATTAATCTGTGTCATGTGTTATCAGGTTTAAACTTGCAGTTTGATAGTCATCTTACTTTTTCAGCTCAATTTCCCTGTTTAAAAACATCAAAAAAAAAAAAAACAATTTAGGCTGGGGGTTTAACTTAGTGGTTAGAGTGCTTGCCTTGGAAGGACAAGGCCCTGAGTTTGATCTCCAGCACCAAAAAAACCAAAATAACACAAAACATTCAGTTTAAAGAGAGTTAAAGCTGGGGGTTGTGCTTTAGTGGTACACCACTTGTTTAGCATGTACAAGACTTTGAGTTTGATCATTGGAAAAAAAAAAAGAGAGAGGGATGCATTCCTGAAAAAGTCACTCTCTGATTCCTGAAAAACAATACCCAACACCCACGACTTAGGGAGGAAAGTTTATTTCCTTAGGGAGGAAAGTTTATTTCAGTTTCAGAAGTTTCAGTCCATGGTTGGCAGGTTCAAATGCAAGGCCTTGAGTTCAATCCCCATCACCCCCCCCACACACACACACAAACCCAATAAAGTATTGACACATACTACAAAGGAATGAACCTTGACATCATTTTGGTAAGTAAAAGAAGCCAGTAACAAAAAGCCACATATTGTATGGTTCCGTGTACATGAAATCCTTAGACTAGAGACATTCATAGAATAGAGGAATTCATAGAAACAGAAAGGAGGTTGGTGGTGGGCAGGCACTGAACAGAAGAGGTCATGGCAAAGACTGCTGAGGGGTATCGGGTTTCTATTGTGAGTAAAGAAAGTGCTCTGAAACTAGGTAGTGGTGATGGTTTCAAGAGCTTGTGCATATACTAAAAATCACTGAATTTGCCTAGCAAGCACGAGGCCCTGAGTTCGATCCCCAGCACCAAAAAAAAAAAAAAAAAAAAAAAAAAAAAAAAAAAAAAAAAAAAAAAAAAAAAAAAAAAAAAAAAAAAAAAAAAAACCACTGAATTTTACTCTTTAAAGGGTAAATTTATGTCACGAGAACTATATCTCAGTTTTTAAAAACAAAGAGGTAGAACCTTTCCTGAGAAAGCTCCACTAGTCTTAGTAAATAATAATAGATGCAAGCTTAACAGGAAGCAGGAAGTAAGACAGTCTATAAAGGAAGACAGAAAAACTGAAGTTACCTGGGCCAGTAAAACAAAGTAACACTATCCGGGTGACTCAGCCACGGAACCACCTCTCACCTTCACTGTCTCCACACCTTCCCGACAAGTCCTAAGACTAGTGACACCAGAGAAGATGAATTGTCTCTGACTTCATCAGTAATAATCTCTGCAGTACTGTGAGATTTCTACCTCTGTAACCGGGTCATGAAAAAAGAAATTAAATCACACAAAGATATGGAAGAACATTTAGGAGATTTGTATCAATGAGTTCATTTTTAAAAATGTTTTTAAACCTCAACTATTGAGAATTTTTTATTTACATAGTAAAAGTCATTCCCAAAGAATGATAAAATAATGGATTCCTATTTTATTTATTTTATTTTCCTCAGTTTTTCTCTGCATGACCTTTGAATTTTTACTTTCTTTCTTTGGTTTCCTTTGCTTACTTTTATTCTGAGAATACTTTATTGTTTAAGAAGGAGCCATACTGGGTTATAAAGATAAATTAATACATGCAATGGCATAGTCTTCTTTTATAATTCCTATACACTCAGAATATGAAATAAATTTAATATAATCAATGATAATTTCATGGAGATTATATTAATGACTTTTGGATTTTAGAATATTACATTATTCAACTTCTTGTGATATCCTTGAAAATCAAATGTGAACTGGGCACCTGTATTTAAAATTTGCCTTTGATTATCAATTAGGATTATAAACCTATAACAAAAATTGCTTTTCACAATTAAGGCTAATACTATTATTTCATCTTAATCATGCAGGAAATACCACACTCATTTATTACAATTTGATGGTGAAGGAGGTTGGCGCTTTGAACAATTGGATACTGCTATTCGTTTGACATTGAGTGAAGAAAAACAAAAGCTAGAATCTCAGCTAGCTGGAATTCCCAAAATGCAGCAGAGACTCAATGAACTATGTAAAATTTTGGGAGAAGACTCAGTGCTGAAAACAATCAGAAATGAAGATGAGACATCCTAATTTGTTCTGACATGTTTTAAAAGTTAATTTTTAGGTCAAGACTCGGAGATACCCTGTTATAGTGCATGCAGTATGGTGAGCTAAGCACAGAGCAAATGAAGCCAGCAAGAAATATTTTATATGACCTTAGCATCAAGGAAGCAGATGGTGTAACTTTTCAGAAGAAAATAAACAAATGCATGATGTGAGACTAGTCATGATGGCTTAATTTTTAGTGAAAGCCCAGTTTACCTGTAAAACAGGATTTTTGAGGTGAATTCGTGGGGAATACCAGATTATTATGTATGCATGATGTGTGTGACATTTTTAATTTGAGCAATATCTTGGAAATGCAAATTTCAGAGCAGCATTTGGGTTGATATCAGGTGCATAAAAATTACAACTCTGAGTACCATATAAGTCTCTTCATGATTGATAATAGGTTTAATAGCTCTGTTTCATGTTCGTCATTGCTAGCGGCCAACTAAACTTTATACAAGATACCTGACTGTTTAAGAAATAATTTTAATATAAAAAATTTTAATGGCAGTGGTTGGGAGAAAAAGAGCAAGGCTAAACAAGTACAAAATGCCATTTTTTAAATTTTTAGACTTTGAGCATCTTAATGCAGGCACATAAAAATTAATTTTAATGAGAATCTTACATATTTCTTAATAAACCCTTTCATTTTAAAAAGAATTGCCAATATAGAAATGGTATATCCAAACAGTGTTTGTCTCAGCCTGTTATTTTGCTTGGCAGCATTATCTATTACAATTTCTATCTAGAAATACTGGGATGTGTGGTATATGTGTGTGTGTGTGTGCGCGCGTGTGTGCGCGTGTGCATGTGTGTGTGACCAAAGGAGGAGACCATATTTTTAAAGATGTAGGGGCTGGGGATTTAGCTCAGTGGTTAGCGTGCTTATTTAGCTAGCGCAAGGCCCTGAGTTCAATCCCCAGCACCAAAAAAAAAAAAAAAAAAAAAAAAGTAGTGCTGCAATAACTAGATTCTTAAAATCACAATATTAGCATATATTGGAATAGTACTTTATAATTTATAATACCCATTTACATCATTACATTTTAATATTTGCAGCAATCTTTTGAGACAGATACTATTTTTCTACTTTGATAGTGAAAAGAATTGGCACTCAGATGAACTCTTATCACGTAATTTACTTAGGAACAGAAATAGGGATCAAATGAAGTTCTCCAGACTCTGATTCGGTTCTACTACCGCCATTAAACTTTATTTAATTGGGTTATAATAATACAGTATGCCCCCACAAAGTCACGCCTCAGAGTTCTGGCCTCTGTCCTTCACAGATTGTTCCTTAGAACCTACTAATAATTGTTTGCAGAAACCCCCACAATTTTGTGGAAACTGCAAATGCTGCCACAGTTTTTTTGGTGGGCTCTGGCAGATGCACCAGCTTTCCTGCTTCCTAACAGGTTGCTCTACGGCGCCTTTTCGGTTTTGTTCTTCTTAAAGCCCTGAGATCCCTAAGATGCCACCCAAAGGCCCTGCACCTTCTAAGGCTTTATTTATGTAGTGTTTTAGTAAATTAAGTTACATAACTGTGGGAGACATAGCATATTTAGGGCTTAAACTATAAAAATACGCATGTATAGGCATTTTTGTGACCATATCTGAAATTCGTAGTTTTTCATGATTTGCAGGTACGAACCTGGGCAGCGTGCCGTGAACAGCCAGGCTGCTGGGGGGCAGGAACTGGGGGTCCAGACAAGGGAGAAAGATGAGGGCAAAAACATTAAGAATAAATATAAAAGTCAGATACAACATTGAAAAGGAAACATATTTGTTAATGTTATTATAGTTATTTGGTCATTGTTTATGAGAAATGAAAATGGATTAGGATGCAGAAAGATGGTTGGTCTGTAGTGTAAAGTGAGCCAAGGCAGCTGGCAAATCTTTCAAAAACTTGCAGTCTTACTCAGTGTTAGTGTACTTTGGACATCGGCAACTAGAAGGGCAATTCATTCTCTTTTAGGTAAATTTAATATTAGTAAACATTAGAAATAATACATACATATTAGTCATATGAAATGGGGCTCATCTATTTGTGTGCCCTGGAGTTGGGAATACAAAAGCCAGGAGACTGATGGTTTCATTTCACATTCTCCATGCTGCCATTGGCCATTAAAAATTGCAATGACTGGCTTTATGTGCATATTTAGACATAGCCGTAGTATTTGCTAAGTCAGTGATTCTTAGACTTTTTCCTGAGATAGAAAACCTGAAAATCATTTGTAGTGATTGTTACAGAACATGATAGCATTTCCACATTTTTATTAGCAATAATCGCACCTCAGATAAACCTCATTGGCTATGATACTGCCACTGTGCAAAGCTAGCATTTCCACATTTTTAATTCTTCATGATAACTAGCACATTTTAAATTATCAATAAATACAACCATCTTGTATGAAGCAATGTGACATAAAATAATCAGTGTATTTGTCTAAGTTTTTCAGTTAGTATCATTAGATACTCATTTATTCATTCACCTGCTATTACTCATTGTTAGAAAACTGAGTTATTAAATATTTCTAAAAATATTTAATAAAAAATTAAATATTTTTAGACAGAAGCACAGAACCAAAGCCTAAACTTGATAAAAATTATCTATTGATCTTAACATTTTATTAGCAGTTATTTAGTTTATACTGCTATAAGAGAAAAGTTTGAGGCAAGTATTTTACATTACCTTTTAGAAGTTCAAAAAGAAAGCTCTCATGAAAACATAATTTTCATGCCTTAATTTTCACAATTTAAAAATTAAAACATTTTAGACCTGATATTTTATACTTTGAGACTAAATGTAATACCAAAATAAATATTAGATTTGGAATTAGTCCTCATTTAATTGATGCTACCAATGAGTTAAAGTGAAAAAGACTCATTACTTAGCATACAGGATCAAGGATGTTTAAAATTACACACTAAAAACTACACACTATAGTGGGAATGTAGCTCAGAGGCAGAGCACTTGCCTAGTGTGTGTGAGTCCCTAGCTTCGAACCCCAGCACCACAAAACAAAACAAGCAAAAAACTCTACATGCTGCAATTGAAATATTAACGTTTTAAGACAGTTGTTCTGTGAGGGGTGTGTGTGTGTGTGTGTTTATATTTGTGCACACATATTTATTTTCTGAACTTTTTTTCCCAGTACCTTTGACTGGGAGAGGAAGAAATCTATTTGAATTTGTATTTATGTACCATTCAATCGTTTCCAAAATACTTCTATGAATACATACATCATATTTTACAATTCTTATAAATATACTTTGTGAAAAACATAAAAAGATTAAGAAACTAAATACAGCAGAAATAGATGAGGAAAGGAAAACATTTCAAATTTCAGACTACTTTTATTATGTTATCTAAACTTCTGACTTACTTTTTTGGTCAAAAAAAGCTATGTTTATGGAACTTTATTATAAAATGTATGTTTTGGGCCTTAGCTCTAAAGTATAGAAAATAAACTGCACTCCATGAAGATATCGCATTATATTTTTACAGCATGTAGTGTTATGCCAAGCATGAGTCTAAAATAATGTATGTTCCTATAAACAAGATAGTGTGTAAAAGTCTCTCTTGAGTAATCTCAAGGAAGATAATACATCTTGAAAATCCACCCAAATTTTCACGCCTTTACAGTGGGAGTGGTTTTACCTTGACAGTAATTTCTTTTTTTCAATTGTTGGCCTATCAGTAAAAGTATAAATTAACATGTTAGTTTTTATTTGAGACATTGGTTCCAAGTACAATTTCATATTTTGGCAATCGGCTGAGTCTGTTACAATGTTTGGAATAGCTTTTGATTCCATAAGCCTACAAAATTTCGTTGCACATTGAAACCCACAAATCAAGAGGATGCTATGAAATTCTGAGATGTGCATAAAGTGGTAAAGGTTATTAAATTATTGATTAAAAGAGATGTCTTTGATATAATTCCTTTACGAGCAAAAATACTCCTCATTCTAAAATGTAAATCACTTTCACATAACCCAGAGTATTTACAGTTCTGCTGGCATACATTTAAGTATGCCGAATATGTTTTGGAATTGTACTTCTAATATTTGTCAGGTAAGAGCATTCAGGTAGATGGATAAAATATTTCCACTAAAAACAAATCTCTCTTTCATTGTTGATGGATTTCCTGATTACTAAGTACATAGGGCCTTACATGTTTTATTGTGGAATTTTCAAAACCAATTTTCCACCTACCAGCTGGAGTATATTAGCAAAAGTAAGAAGAATGAACTTAGTGGTAAAAATCACTATAGCTAAACAAGAATGTAGCTGCACATGAATACATTATAATAACATCTCTATTCAATGTGCAGTTACTTGAGCTCAATGTTCCTTTTGAATTCCTTAATCACCATGAAAAAGCCCTGAGTAATGAAAGAAACTACGAATCGTTCCTGTGATAGAAAATGCCTCATACTTCGCATGGCCGTGTTGGTTTTGTGTGTACACGTACCTCAGTTACAAATTGTGGGATGCTAAACCTTGTGAAGTGTTGTGCACCACAGTCACAAAATTGGTGTTTAAATGTTAATTGTCCTTACCAACTCAAAACTTTTCTTAAATTCTAACTTATGCCAGGCACTGTACTAAATTATAGGAAAACATGAAATAGGGTCCCTGTTGCAAACTTATAGTCCGGTGAAAATAAGAATGAGTATACTCAATCATAAAGAAAGTTATTAGGTATACTTGTTATTAATCAAGCAGGCACAAAGCACAATATATGCACTGAGTCACTAAATCTTCACAAAACTGATTCAATAAAAGAGGAAAGTGAAGATAGAAGAGTTAAGTAATTTATCCAGCCTCATACAGTATCCAAGCTGTAGACTGAAATTTAAACCTAGCAGTGGCTGATTAGAAAGCCTGCATGGCTCTGTATCACCTTCCTTTTCGTTATTGTAGGCCATTAATTAGTAAGGGTTTGTTTTGTTTTGTTTTGTTTTGTTTCGGTGGTGGTGGTACTGAAGATTGAACCCAGGGCCTTCACACTGAGTTACATCTGCAGCCCTTTTTAATTCTATTGATCTATTTTTGAGACAGGATTTCACTAAATTTCCTAGGCTGGACTCGAGTTTGTGGTTCTCAAGCATCAGCCTGCCAAAGTGCTGGGATTACACATGTGCCCCACCATGATTAGCTCTTCTTGCTGTTTTAAACTGAAGTGTCTGTGTGTGTCTGATTAACCAAACCAAAATGTTGCTCCATCTTCAAAGGGACTTCATGTAACAAATTATAATTTTCATTATGAATTATGGATGATTCATATAAATCATAGGGTGGGGGAAACTTAAGGCAACTTTTCAAGTGTTTTCAGGAAGAAATGTTCAAACTGATTCTAATTCAGTAAAAACTGAGGGACACATTCAAGGTACCAGCAGCGACCGTGCTAGGGACCGAGAGCAGGGAGGCGGACCGGTCTCCGCCCCGTGCACCGTTTCGGCTCAGTGCTGAACGAGACGCCCGCTGGGCGTTGTGCTTCCGTATGTTTGTTTTCTGTATCTTTTCAGTTCTTGTACGTCCTGCTTGAGACCATCTGGTGTAACCTTTAAGAAAGAAACATATTTTGGCCACAGGGTTCCCTTGATTCGGGGCACGATAACCCTGGCACTCCATTCTAGTCTACATTATGAGGCGCAGTAAAACCCACGTGTGGGACTTCGCGGTAGGTAACTCCACGCAGCTAGTGGGCTGTCTTGAAACTTGAGAAGTATCATCTCCAATCCAGATCGTGTAAAACGAGTCAGACTTGCATACTCAAAAGCATATTTCTTATGTTAACACGAAATGAAGATAATTACAGTAGGAAAGTTTTAAAAAGAAAAAAATCAGGAATTACAAAAGGTAACAAACAAGACTTCCAAGTTAACACATTTAAAATTAGATGGACTGTGGATGTAGCTCAGTACGAAGGACTTGGGCGCAATCCCCAGTATCACCAAAAAAGGAAAGAAAAACGCGGGGGTTTGCTTGGTCCCTGTGACCCAATATAAATGGTAAGATTGGTTCAGCACTCGCCTCATGTGTTTTAATGTGACTTAATACCTAAAAGACAGGTTTCATAGCAATGAAGCACTGTGCCCTTGTTAAATACTAAATATATTAACATGGCCTTATCATTTAATTATAGTTTAATCCATATACGAGGCAACCTTACATGTAAAATATATTTCACCTTTATTGAATATATTGATAATTAAAGC
Source organism: Hystrix cristata (assembly GCA_004026905.1). Taxonomy (NCBI): domain Eukaryota; kingdom Metazoa; phylum Chordata; class Mammalia; order Rodentia; family Hystricidae; genus Hystrix; species Hystrix cristata. Next base: position 22,950 of record PVJO010009781.1, read on the forward strand.
ATATTAAACCTAGTGATTATAAAAGTGTATAAAACTAAGAATTATCTCAGGACTCACAAAGGGAAGGGGCAAAAGAGGTCTAAAATCAGGTAACCTCTTATAGAGAAGCTGATAATGTGAGACCTTTTGCAACATACAGATAATAAATCCAGAGTGGCAAACACTAATGAAACAAGTTCGAAAGTTCCTCTGTTTAGGCCATCTTGTTCCTCAATACGGGCCAGGTTTTTCCAAGTTCCTTTATAGACAGGATCTACATAAAGAGGGTTAATGTAGACCCAAGCAGATACATGTTTTTTCTGCAGCCTACACACACACACACACACACACACACACGCACGCACGCACGCACACACACACACAGGATCCTTTAGAATGCAGATTTTGAGGATATAACAATACAAATCTTCTTTATTGTAAAGAACATGTAACACCAAAATTTTCATCTTCAGCATTTTTTAACGTGTAGTTCAGTAGTCTTAAGTATTTTTACATTGTTATAAAACACATCTCCGGAATTCTAAAACCCTACATCCATTAAACAACTCCTTTTGTATAGGGGGTGGGGCGGGGTGCTGGGGATCGAACTCAGAGCCTTCTGCTTACTGGGCAAGTGCTCTACCACTGAGCTAAATCCCCAACCCGGACACTCCTCTCTTAGCCCTCTCTCCACCGCCTAATAGCGACCACTCTATTTATATGAATTTAACTATTTTAGATAACTCGTGTAAGTGGAGTGTACAGTGTATGTCTTTTCTTGGATGGCTGCTTTCACTTAGCATAATGTCCTCAAGATTAATCCATGTTGTAGCATTTGACAGGATTCCCTTCCTTACAGGCTAAGTAATATTCAGCCGTATTTCGCTTTAGGGTTGCTTCTAGCTCTTGGCTGTTGTGAATAGAGCTTCATGAACACGAGTGCACAATTACATCTTTGGTTCACCCAGCAGTGAACCGCTGAATTTTAAATGTCCTTGTGAGATATCTGTACAGTTTCACAGCAGCTGCATCGTTTTACAATCCCACCAGGAGTGCACAAGGGTGCCAGCTTTCCCACAGCCTCACTAACATTTGTGATTTTCCACTTTTTTGAAGATATAGCCACCCTAATGAGCCTGAGGTGATACTGCTCTCGTAATAAGTGATGCTTAATATCTTTTAATGTGCCCGTTTGTATATCATCTTTGGAGAAATATCTTTTCAAGTCTTTGCCTGAAGAATTTGTTAGAATTAAATTTCTTGCATGTTATTCAAGGCCTACCATGACCTAACTCAGTGTTTCATCTGTTTCCAAATAGCTTTCTTGTTTTATCCCTCCTTTATTCTTCTGCTCCTCATTCCCTTGGCTGGACATGGTGAATGTTCCCTTTTATTTTTCTTTAGTCATTAATTTTATTAATTTTATTTTCTCAGCCTACAGGGTTCTGACCCCGTGATCTTTATCAAGCAAAACCCTATCTAGCTTTTAGGACATTTTAAATTCTTTCCAGTTATATATCATTTTTCCCTTTTTATGCTTGCAAAGAACTTTTATCACATGCTACCTTTTATTACTTATCTGTGTAGAATATACCTTGCCCATCCATTTAATCTATCATTTATTTCTCATATAATCTCAGACTATTCAATCTAAAAATAGTCCCCCAACTAGTCCCTCTCCAAGACCTCACCCGGTTTTAGTTTTGTGCAACTTATTTCAATTTATCTTAATACTTATTTGTTAATTGATTCTGCCAATCAATTCTGCCTACTATGAACTCTGTGGTCTTGGTTTCTTGCTTATTTACTGCAGTAATCATGGCACTTAGAACAATTCAGGTGGGAGACAATGGAAAATTATTTTTTCAGTAGGGGCGTAAATGGATGAGTGAACAATTAAACATTATTTATTTATGAGAATGAATAAAAGTCATTGAAAAAAAGCCAAGCATGGTAGCACATGCCTGTAATCCCAGCAGTCTGGGTGGCTGAAGCAGGAGGATGACAAGTTTGAGCCCAGTCTGAGCCATTTAGCAACACCTTGTCTCGGGGAAAAAAAAAAAAAAAGGTGAAAAAGTCACTGAAGGGGAGGAGATAAAAGGAGAGTGTACCTTTCCCTTCACATCCTTGTGTATTAAACCCACATGGCTATCATAATGTTAAGGTTTTTTTTATCTTTTCTGAAAAATAGAAAAATTTAGCATCTTGGGAAGTTCATGCCATTTGCTTTATCTGCTTTCTTTCTTCCTCTGCAAGTAAAACTGAGTGAATTTGTTGGTTTTAATCTTCTCAGTGGGATGCTGATTATAAAGTTTCCACTCGTATTTCTTCTAATCAGATCATTTGGACCGCATTGTCTCTCTCTCAAACCCCAAAGCACAGATCCCGCCCCTCTCCCTTCTCCCTCCTCCACATCCCTCTGTGACCACAGACCAGGGCCAGGAGTCACAGAGACCACACTACCATTCTCATCAACCCCAGTAGCCATCGGGGGCTCTTTCTTCGTCATAAATGGACATTTGCTTTTGTTAACGTTTCCATAAAGCTCCATACCAACAGAGCAATCCAAGAACAAAAAGGTCAATTTAAAGCAGAGAGAAAAATTTCCCCCTAACAGCATTCCTTGGAAACACAGCATCTCTCTCCACACACGAGTCTCATCTCTGGGATGTTCGGCTCGGTGATTAGGAGCTCGGGCTCCAGAGAGAGACTGCTTGGCTGCACCTTGCCTCGGCCACCTGCCTGCTGAACATATTACTTAACCTCTCCGTGCCTCAGGTTTCTCATTTTTTAAATGGAGATAATAATAGTACTTAAGTCACTGAACTTTGGGAGGACTAAGTATTCTAATGCTTATAAAGTGCGAAGGAGAGCGGCTGGCATACAGTTGTTACCACTTATGTACACATTGGAATGAGTTACAGAAAGAAACGTCTAATCAGCATTTCTCCAGAAGTGATTGCTTCGATTACTCATAGAAAAAGGAAGGCTAATTTCAGGGGCGGGGTGGCCTTTTGGGGTGTGAAAGAACCCAAGTATGAATTCCTAGAGCACAATTAGTTCAGGTCTGATGCATAGAAATTGCTCATTATATGTTTGTGGAATAAATGACAGAATGACAGAATGAATAAATAATTTGAGGTATTAGCGGAAGAGAGATACTGACATGCCAAAGATAAAAAAAAAAAGCTGCTTTCTTTGCAATTTTTCCAAGGGCCCAAAAGTTAGCTGGCATGTTGTCAAAGCTGCATGGACTTACTGTCTTTGGAAAGAGCCCTGCTGGTGACTGAACCCTGCAGTTGGATGCAGAATGATGGGTCTGAAATATTAGCCAATTCAGTTCCTCCAAACCCAAATCTTCTGGGGTTCCTAACCACTTTAGTGTGTTCGCTTCGTGATTGTATCTTTCATACATCAGCACAAGGATAGAGTTCATAAGGCGGATAAAGAGACGGGGGGGAACGAAAACAATGAAGAGAAAGATGAGGCAGAGAGAGGAAGGTAATACGGGCCTGGGATCAAAGGGATAGTGCAAGTGTGCTCAGAGAGGAGAGGAGTAGAGGGATTCTGGAGACCCAAGACCTTCGCCACACTGCTTCTCTTCATACCTACACAAGAGCAGCTAAGTGCTGCTGAAGCAAATTTGTCTTCAAAATAAAATTGTCACTACTGGTGGCTGTGGTGGCTCACACCTCTAATCCCAGCATTTAGGAGGCTGAGGCAGGAGGATTGCTGCGAGTTCAAGGCCAACCTGCACTACGTAGTGAGTTCAAGTCCAGCCTGAACTACACAGCGAGACCCTGTCTCAAAAAACAAAACAAAAAAATTGTCACTATAAATATACGATGATCAACTTCAAAAGAGTTCTCAGCAATCCTACTCCTTTTTTTTTTAGTTTTTATGTTTCTGGAAGTGCTGGAGATCAAACCCAAGGTCTCGTGCCTGCTAGCCACCAGCTCTAACACTGAACTACATCCCCAGCCCTATTTCTTATTTCTTTAGTTAACCTACTCTTCCACTTACTATGACTAATTTCTCAAACTTCCTTTGTCTCTGAATAAGGCTGACTTGCCCTTTCTTCCTTTCTCATAGTGGGCCATTGGCTGGCCCTTTAGTTTCTACCATCAAACATTAAAACTTATCATCATTCACTCTATGCTTTGTCCTTTCTTACTGAGGACTACTTCTTTTCCTACCTAAGTCATCTCCTTGGAATTATCTTTAGCATCTCATTCCTCACATTCCATGTCTACTTCGTCCTGTTCGTTATTAAATAGCTCTTGAATAAGTCTACTTCTCTCCTTTTTCAAGTTCCAGGAGCAAAAGTTTCCTTCTACCTAGACTATTACCATGGCTTCCTAACTGAACTTATTGTATCTTTTCAATAGCTACCAATCTATTACAATTTTTAAAACATTTAAACTGTCTAGAGTCTCGATTGTGCCAAAGGATCAGAGAAATTTGGTTTAAATTCGAGAATAGTGTAAGGATCAAAGAGAAATACAAAACAGCTTCTTGGACATAAAGACTTCATGTGTAAAAAAGGAGCTGAATTGGGGGTTTTTTGAGACAGGGTCTCACTGTGTAGTTCAGGCTGGCCTTGAACTCACCACATAGCCCAGGCTGGCCTCAAATGCACAGCAATCCTCCTGGGTCAGCCTCCTGAGTGCTGGGATTACAGAGGTGCGACCCCACACCCAGCATTGGTTTGGAGTTTTTGCAGAGATTCTTTTTCTTTTTTTTATTTGTTGATATTTTAATCCGTATTTTTAATAGTAAAGGATATTTACTATTTTGTAATTTCTATTTGTGTCTCTGTAAGCATAAACATTTCTTCAGGTAGTTTGTATATATCTTAGGAGGAATGAGTATTAAATTTAAGAGCTGAATGCTTGAATAGCTGGAATATCTAAGTACAGAGAAACTGAAATTTGTTGAAAGTTTATTTAAATCTATTTGCAAGATTTCAAATATAGAAGTATACATTTTATTTGAAAATGTGGACTTATTTTAGTCTTTAAATTATTTAAAATAAAGAATTTTTAACTAGTGATTTATAGAGAAGAGCTAATGATTTGAAAAATATAACAATTACCTACTCATATTTATTTAAATACCAGTTCTCCCATCTTTAAAATTAGGAGTTGAGTAGGAGGCTTCTAAAGTCTTGTCAACTTTCTATGATTCCACTCAGGTTTTTGATCCCATCCAGATGCCCAGTGGTCAGGGTGAGTGGGGCTGTACCTTAGTATGCAGCCCTTTTGAGACTAAAATTTAAAAGGGTACAATATTTAGGGAGGAAAAAGAATCACGATTGTTCTAGAGGAAAGAAAAGCCACTTTCAGAAGCAAAAGGCCTAGAAAGTAAGCTAGATAGAGAGAAAAATCAAAAGCAAGGTCAGGGTCAGAGAGCATGAAATAGGTAAGTAAAAAGTTAAAGAGTCAATGATTTCTGAGTAGGCTTTGTACAATGAGCTTTTCATACATGGTTACTCAATCTTCACAAAATCTCATGAAGATGGTACAATTCCCGTTTTTACAAGTAAGTGAGAATGGGAGGACAATAATAACATTCCTAATCATATAATTAGAAACTATAGCGCTAGAATTTGATTCCAAAGTCAATGCCCTTCTACTATCCTATAACAAGCGAGGCTGGGATCAGGGAAGGTAGTAAATTGGAACAAAGTTGTCCTCTACTCCTTACAGGGTTGCAACCTTCTCTTGACTCAGCAACCAGACTGGCAGGGGCACGATGGATGTGACAGGGCCACCGCCCTGCTGCACACCTATCCACCTACTTAGGGTGCTTGTGGAACTGGAAGTGAGGGGCGGGGTTTGCTGATGACGCCCAGGTGTAAACCTCCCACCCTAATGCATTTGCTCAAGTGGGTGGAGGGTAAAAACCAGAAATACCGTAGCAATTTCTGCTAAGGAGTGATTTCTGTATTCTAGGTTCTGCCACACACATTTTGTTTACCGTCTTAGGTTTTAACAAATGGCCTTACTTCTTCACATAGGCTTCATGCCTCTTATTTTTCTTTATCTATTTCCATGACATATAAAACTGTATCTACAGCCAAAGGCTAGGGAGGGGCTGTGTTGGGCAAACCATTACACACTTGCAGGCAATGCTCAGAGACAATGTGAATAGTTTTTAGGATATTTCTCTGGCAACAAAACAAGTGTGCTAGGCAATTCCTAAAAATTTCTAAACGCTCTTTGTCAATTGTTCCAAAACAAGAGATTATCACTTCTTAAAAGTAACTTTTAAAAAATGTTTTAGTATATGTGCTGCCAAAGTGAACACGTTTAAAAAATGTTTTAATGAACTTCTAACATATATAACAGACTATCCCTTCAATATAGTATTGTTCATTTATTGATCTCTAAGGCCCAACAATCCACATCTTTCTCCATTTTCATACCAACATATGGAGGATTTATTCCACATTGAATTCTGTAACTTTTAAAAAAATTATGCTTAATATAGTATAATTTATCTTAAAACATGTATTTCTAACTTGTTCTTGTATGAGCAAATCATTCACCCTATGGACACACTATCATACTGTTGAAGGGAATTTTGTTTCCAGGGTTTTTAAAAATATTCATCAAGACTACAATAAACAGTTTTGTGTACATGGTCTCCATACTGTTAACTATGTTCCTGCAGAGCAGCTTCTCAAAAGTGGACTGGAAGAATTAATAAATATCACCAGGTCTCTTTCCAAAAAGTAACACTCCTTTCAGGGATGCGCAATGTCTCTCTACCTACTTCATCCTGCCTTTATTAAATCGGTAAAAAATAGTATCCAATTATTTGCTAATGTTGCTCAGCCTGGGCTCAAGATGATCCTCCTGCGTCAGCCTCCCAAGTGGCTAGAGCTACAGGAAGGTGCCACTATGCCAGGCTTGTGACTAGTTTTTTTCATTTGTATTTCTCTGACTAATGGAGCTGCTGAACGTCTTCTCAAAAGTCAACCTCACTGTTTTTACTATTTTTCTCCATTTTCTTTTGGTTTGTTTGTTTGTTTGTTGCAGTGCTGAGCCATGCTTGGTGGGTGCTCCACCATGGAGGCGCACTCCTGTCCCCCAAATTCACTTTCTAAGTTTCTATTATTCAACGTAGTTTCTCTTTTGTCTTAAATTTCCTTTCATCCTGAGTTTTTTCAATGTATGTGTGAAAAACTCACCAATAACATGGTCCTTTTGCTCCTTGACTGCTTCCTTTCTGATGCTAGTTATCTTCACCCTCAGGAGCCGCGTACTTCCATGGCTGCAGCTGAACTTTGTCATCATCTAGAACTGCTAGAACTTCTGAATTTAAATTCAGACATCTCCTTTTGACACCCTCTTTCTACTCTTTTGTTTCTCTTTCCCAGATATTCCTATCAGACCCATTATCCATCTCATTGAGCCGTTTCGTCCCATCTGCCCATTTTCTGTAAGTAGATCATCTCACACACATGAAGCGATCCTCAAAAACAGGACTTAATTGAAGATTTGGGAACCAATCTTTCTTAACCTCCCCAGGATTATACAATATCCAGTGATTTTTCAGTCCAAGCAGTGCTAGCTGGTATTTGGGGATATGGGTGTCATGTTGCATTGTATAAAGACGAAGAGGGCACAGTTATTATTATTTAATACACAGGCTTCCAGAGGTGCCACATAACCTTCCAAATCTGGACAGTCCCTCACAAAGACGTATTGGCCCAGCTGGGCGGGGCGGTGCACACCCGTAATCCTAGCACGGTGGGAGCCTAAAACAAGAGGACAGCAAATTTGATCCCAGCCCAGGTGACTCAGTGACTTAGCAAGACACGTCTCACAATAAATAACAGAGAAAGGACTGTGGATGTAGCTCAGTGCAGAGGGCCTGGGTTCAGTCCCCAGTAACACACACACACACACACACACACACACACACACACACACAAACACACAAGTACCACCCAAAGTACTGACAATGGCCCTAGTTAAGAGACACAAAATTCCCTTAATACATAATAAGATTGAAACCAGTAGCACAGACACACACAAAAGCCTTCTTGTGTTAGTTTTTTTTGCTATCCTTGAAACTACAAAATGAGCTGCCCTTCCTCTTCTGTCTTTCTAAAAGTCTAATTAAGCATGAACACAATAACCCCTTCACTTTGATTGTCCATAGAACAGATGGAAGAGGCTGTAATTTTTACAAAAACTTCATTAAATGTAGGATAATTTTAAAAAATAACAAAACTCATAGGTTTTATGTAATTGCTATTAATCATAAACTCCTTCCATTTCGTACTCTGCCTGAAGAACTTATTACTATGAAAAACCCTCTTATCCCATTCCTTGGATACAGAATTAGTAGGACCTAATCATGACTTAGCATGCGGTTCCATAGGTAGTCCTGGCACGGTTTGAAAGAGGTTCTTAATCTTCAGAAGAAACACATCAGTATAGATAAAAAAGGAACATAAGTTGTAGCAAACCCTCGCTTCTTCCCCTCAAAGCTAGCTACAGTTATTTCCATTTACTCAACCACAGAAATAAAACTTGCCTTCAGTCCTACTATAATTTAGTTTCCACTTACCAAGTCATGCTCTTTTTCCTCTCTCTGCGTCGTCCCTTCCTTCCTGACAACTTAGCATTTCCTGCATTTGAAGTGGGACATCACTCTTCGGTGCCTTTTAACATACCATTTTTACTCATTGTGCTATTAGGTAGAAAAGCACGTTCCTCTTTCAAATCCCACCTCAAACATTACTTTGTCCATGAATGTTTCCTAACTCTCTTCAGTGAGATTTACTCCGCGTTGGCTCATTTCTACATTACATTACTTTTATCTCTTTTATGGTTTTTGATTCCATCACACGCAGTTATGATATCTGTCAACTGCCTTTTACCCAACAGCACATTCCTGGAGGTTAGGGCTGTCTTCTTTGTCTGTGGGTCTGTCTCTTTCAGGACACAGCACTGTGCTGACCTTATCTTCTAAAACATTCATCCTTTCATTTCTTTTAGAGCCTCCTATTTCTCCTTTAGCAATCATCACAAGCTGTACTTGTTTTCTTTATTAATCTGTGTACTATTGCCTGCATTCTTCAAACAAATGTAAAGTATAAGAGGGACAAGGCAAGACTATATCTACCCTATTCATCATTGCTTCTCCAGATGAAACAAAAACCAAGAAATAACTGCTTGTTTTGTGTTAATTCAATCTCCAAATGGCCAACTCTTTATCCACTAATAAACAATTCATCTTTAAATTATTTCCTGGGGTTGAGGATTTAGCTCAGTGGTTAAAGTGCTTGCTAGCAAGCACATGGCCCTGAGTTCAATCCTAGCACCAAAAATAAAATAAAATGAAACAAGTAAATTATTTCCTAATGTTGCAATAAGCGTTTATTAAAAATTACATTTATTTTATTAAAAATGTATAGATAAAATAAGAAAAAGAAACTGAACCAAATATCTTAGACTAAAAAATTATAGAGAGTGGGTTTTCATTTTTCCAATTTTTAAAATCATCAATACATATAAAAATTATGATTGTAACTATGAAGTGTAGATAAATAGTACTGTTTAGTTTTTATATTCATGTTTGCAATCATCATCATCCTCCATTTGCGTAGCTTTTTTCCTCTTATAAAACTGAGACTTTATACACATTAAACAATAACACACTGCTCCCCATCAACTCACCCCTGATGCCCACTCTTCTACTTTTTGTCATGACTTTGCCTACATTCAATACTTCATATAAGTGGAATGATAAAGTAGTGTTTGCTTTATGCAACTGGGCGTGCTGATGTTTGGTATGTAGACACTTATAGTTGCTATCACTTTTGGTGATACTATTTCCTTTCCGGTATGTAGTAGCCTTCTTTGTCTCCCCTGGCCAGCTATGGTTTGAAGTTAACTTTGTCAGACATGAGTACTGTACCTGTCTCTACAAAACTTCAAGCTCCAGATTCTTGGAGTATCATTTTCTGTTCTCTTACTTTGAGTCTGCATATGTCTTTGCAGATGAGGTGTGTCTCTTGTAGGCAACATGTAGATGGGTTTTGCTTTTTCATTCATTCAATCTGCCAGTTTGTGTCTTTTAATAAGGGAGTTAAGACCATTTACATGAAATATTATTATTGAGAGAGGTGTGTGCTAATTCCTGTCACTTTGTTGTTTTTCCAGTGTTTGATTCATTTGTTTTTCATTCATTTAACTTCTCTCAGTGAGATTTATTTATTCTTTCCCTTGGCCTTATAGCTGTTGTCTTCATTTATGATTCCCTTATGTTTTTTTCTGCAATGCTGGCTTGGAGTTTATGAATCTCTTTAATTAATCTTTATCATATATGGTCCTTATTTCTCCTTTGACTTTGAGGGACAGCTTGCAGGATGTAGTGATATAGTTGGCTGTTATTTTATTTCAAGACTTAAACTTCATTCTAAGTACTCCAGGCCTTCTCAAAACCTAACACTATTTTCTGATGGGCTTGCCCTTATGAGCAATTCAGGGGTTCACTCTAACAGATTTTAGCACTCTCTTGTTTTTGACAATTTGACTATGATGTGCAACGGAGAAATATTTTTCTCGTCAAGTCATTTGAGGCTCTAAAGGCCTCTTTCACTTGAGCATCCATCTCATTCCCCAGATTTGAACAATTTTCTGCAATGATTTCAGTGAATAGGTTTTTGATACCAAGGTAGGAATAGGGTGTTAGCATCGTCTGTTCAGTACTCTGACATCATTTCCAGAGCTAATGATTAAGTTTATTCTTTCAGAGTTGTCTAGGAGCTGTTGGATAATCTTTTCATGGTTTCTATTCTTTGTTCAATATGATATTACTGGCTGAATGTTCTAGTCCATCTTCACTTCAAATCCTGATATCCTTTCTTCTGATTCATCTTCCCTACTGCCAAAACTTTCAACTGAGTTTTTCATTTGACTTAATGAGAATTTTAATCCCAGGATATCTGCTTGGAACCTCTATCTCTTTACTGAAGTGGTCTTTCATATCCTACACTGTCTTCCTTAATTCATTTATTTTTATCTTCTTTGAGCTCGTTGATCATTTTAACTATTGGAGTTTAAAAAACTCTTTGTCTGGGATTTCATCCACTTTAGTATCTGTGGATCTGGCTGTTGGAGAGTTACAAATTTTTGTAGGCATTGTGTTGCCCTTCCTCATGATTCTTTTGTTTTTATGTTGAAGTTTGTAGGTCAGTTGAGATGGAAATATCTACCAGTATTGTGGAGATGACCTGAGTTGGTGGCTGTTTCCTGTAATGTGCCCTTGTCTTTGGGTGAGATTCAGTATGAAAACGTACACTCAACCTATTCAAAAGACTAGGTTCAATTCCACCACATTGCAAGGAGAGAACAACTACCAGTAACATGAACATCCAAAGAACCGACCACGTGTTAATATATAATTTAAGACTTGTCCCAAAGTTCTCTACTCGTTCACTCAAACCCTGGAAGACAGTGGAATAGTAATAACATAGGGTAGATGAGGAAAAATGGAAAAATTAAGAATCAAATTAAGAAAAAAGGGAAAGAGAAGAGAAAGAAAAATGAGTCTTAATGATAATATTTACATATCAGCAAAGAAGAGGGAGGCAGAGAATGTTTGAGAGGTTATATGAGAGGAAGGAAAGAAAGAAGAGCAGGGAAGGGAATATGAATGGCTTGCACAGTCACTTTCTAATTTTCCACATACAGGCAATTGTTTTTGAATGTCCTAGTCTTTGATGTTTGATTCCCGAAAGGGGAAAAAAGAGAAAAATTGAGGAGGACAAAAGGGGGCAAGGCCCTTTAAATCCTCTGGAAGTCAATGCATCCAGAGGGAACAGGTTCACAGAGAGGCAGATGCTAAGCAACAGTGGTTGCCTGCCTCCCAGCTAGCAGTTCTGTAGTGAGGAGCAGCAAGCAGCAGGGAAGCAAAGATCGCTGGGGAAAAAAAAAGGGGGGGGGTTGGGGATTTAGCCCAGTGATTAAAGTGCTTGCCTTGCAAACACAGGGCCTGAGTTCAATCCCCAGTACCAAAAAAAAAAGATCACTGGAATTTGCAGGACATGGTGCTTTTTGCCTGCCCTGGGATCCTGCCAGCTGCCTCCGTGGCAGCCTGCCCCGGAACTGGTGGTGGTAGACAGGTACCTGCTACTATACTAAAAGTTGAACTTGACCCAAATCAACCACAGTTTATCTTTCAACACTCCCCTGGAAGTTGGAAGCCTTTAATACACTCTAGAGTTCTAGAATTCCAGAAGAGTTGTATCCGACAGCTTGTGCCAGACCAATCGAGTTGGGGAAACAGAGTCCTGGTGCTTCCTGCTCCACCATCTCCAGAGAATCCTCTATATTTGTTCCTTTTTAAAAAGTATTTATTAATTTTTTGTTATTTATTAATTTTTTTCTGGCTGTGCTTTTGGACAGGTCCAGGAGAATGGGATATAGTGATGTTTAAAAAGATTTATACAATCTTGCTTCTAATTTGTGTAACCGAAGTATTACATTGCCAAGTTTTCACATGAGTCTCAGACTATTCAGAGGAATATTTTGTTTTTATTTCACAACAGAATGTACAGACAGTAAATTGCTTTCTTAACTTGGATGCAAGGACATCTGCTTTAAAATATAAGAGACCAAAATTGCAGCTTTAATTATGTCTGATAAATCTACCTGACCTCATTACTTTTTATTGGCTCTCTAATGAGGTAATTTCTGTCAGAGGAAGACTGATTTATAACCACAGATTAGAAACTAAAGATGATGCAAGCACATCTTTTAAATCCAAATGTCATTTAATGAACATGTCCTCCTAAAGAGGATCAATAGTTTCATTTTAATATGTGGAAGTGGCTGAGACCCTTCGGTCTGCCGTGACAAAATAAGTAATTTATAAACAATAGAAATGTATTGCTCACAAGTCTGCAGGCTACTAAGTCTAAGATCAAGACACCAGCATATTTGATATCTAGTTAGGTTTGTTCCTTGCTTCATAGATGGCACCTGCTAGAGGCGATTCTTAAGAGAAAGAAGGGCAGAGAGGGATGTTTCCTCAAGCATAAGGGCACTAAGTTCATTCACAAGAGCTCTGCTCTCACCTCTCAAAGGCCTCAGCTTCTCATATCATCACCTTGGTATGTAAGTTCCAACATACACATTTAAGAAGGACAAATGCATTCAGACCATGGCAGAAAGACGCACAATTTTTTTAATGGGCGACTCAGACAGAGGGGACCACTTTCCTCACTGCAGAGAGTTCCAATAAAATACAAAATACCCTACTGCAATGTAAGATCTACAAGACAGTAAGTTTTGTTCACTGAATGAAAACAACAAACAGTATTATCTAGAACAGAGCTGGGAACTAGAGTTTGATAGATAATTGAACAATATCTGTGCTTAAAATAGTGCTTGCATATACTTGTTTTAAAAGTATTTCATATTCATTAGTCACTGAATTGTAGATGTTGAACTAACCACTAAATAGCTCATTAACTTTACCTTTTCAGTGTGCTGAAAATACTTTGACTGGACTTTTAAAAGAACTAAGAGAGGGCCAGGATGTGGCTCAGTGGTGCAGCGTCTGCCTGGCAAGCATGAGACCCTGGGTTCGATTCCTGGTACCAAAAAAGAAGACTAAAGTAAGAAAAGACAAAAAAAAAAAAAAAAAAAAAAAAAAAAAAAAAAAAAAAAAAAAAAAAAAAAAAAAAAAAAAAAAAAAAAAAAAAAAAAAAAAAAAAAAAAAAAGCCCCTTACCAAAAAAAAAAAAAACACAAAACTAAGAGGAGCTGGGGATTTACCTCAGTGGTTGGATTGCTTACTTTGCAAGCACATGGCCCTGAGTTTGACCCCCAGCACCAAAAAAAAAAAAAAAAAAAAAAAAAAAAAAAAAAAAAAAAAAAAAAAAAAAAAAAAAAAAAAAAAAAAAAAAAAAAAAAAAAAAAAAAAAAAAAAAAGAATTAAGGACTTCAACAAATCTTTAAAGCCGTGTTACAAAGGTGATGAGCAGTAAGTGGTGTAGATATATTTTTCTGATGCAGGAAAACAGTATGCTGCAGAGAAGTGTGAAATAATACAGAAACTCTTCAACCTAGAACCTATACTTAAATTATACAAAACCACTGACAGTAATTGTCTTCTTCTGACTCCCCTGCAAAGCTTAAAAGAGAATACACACTTTCTCATACAGTGTGATGAGATAAGACAGCATTGGTTCTGAGTACCAACTGGAATGGTACTTTCCATTTATTTTTCTATAATTAAAGGTTAATGTCTCTGATGAAAAATAAATTTCCAGTAGGCTGAGGATGTAGTTAAGCAGTAGAGCACTTACCTAGCATGTGTGAGGCTTGGGGTTCCATCCACAGCACCACAACAAAGCAAATTTGCAAAATGTCACTAGAATTTTAAAATAAAGTAAAGTGTTCAAGAACACTTCTGTTTGTAAACAATTCAGTTTGCAAACAAAAGTGGTGGGCGAAATTTTGCTTCTGTTTGCAAACTCCAGTCGAGTAACAAACAACCCTGGCCATCTTCCCCACACTAACACAAACGCAGCCATCTTCCTCAAAATCGTAAAACAAATTAAATTTGTAAACCGAGCTTCCACTGTATTTGACCAATACTTAATTTTTTTAAAAAAAATAGATGTTCTGTCCTATCAGTGGCATTTGAGGCACGGATTCTTAGAGACACACCATGACCCTGAAGAAGAAACAGGCTTCCCCGGCTAACCCTGGTGGCTGGACATGCTGGAGGAAAGGTGATGGTTCGCGAAGAGACCCAAGGCAGGTGCGGACAGTCTCTGCGCTGTTTAAAACCTCTTTGCTGCCACCCAAAGAAAAAAGCAATCCGCAGAAAGTATCTCAAATGTTAATACTTATTAGATTTGGAAGGTTATGCTCTCTTTGTACAGAGTGGTGATATCAGAAAATTGTTAATAGCCCAGACTGAAGCCAAACAATCTGTATTTGAATCCCGCTCTGCCACGTCTGTGTTCTTGGGTCTCGGTATCCTCATGTGTGAGATGGGGGAAATTAGTTTATTCACTTCAAAGGGCTATTGTGAAACTCTAGAGGACTCATTGAAGGTACACTTCCTAGAACAGTGTCCGGGACACAGTTTATTTGATTGGCATTTGTTTTCAGTGTTTGCCATTATTATTACTTACCTATGAGCTTGAAACTCTTTACACCTTGAAAAATAAAATGAAAAGAAATGCCATATAAAGTTAAATTTTCTCCACTCACTCTGATAATCAAAGACAGAAGCTCTCTGAGAAGAAACTCTGGGAGAAAAGTAGGCACTTGAGAACATGTTTTCTTCTCTCGCGTTAAAGATTTTATACATGTATAATGGGTTGTTAAATATTAAGTAAAACGACTTATGTCCTGGATCCAGAAAATGCATGTTTCTACTATGGGCATATGAATATTCTGATGAAAGCTTATAACCATGATTTTATCATGATACATTATACATGTATTGAATACCATAATGTACCTCATAACGATATATAAATAGTTGTCTCAATAAAAAAACCCAACTGATCTGCATTCAAATTTAATTGTAACACATGTTCCATATTAGAAGCTATGTGAATATGGTGATTGCTTTCTAATTGGCTATCATGGGGCTGATTTTGGATCCCTTTCAGTTTTGACTTATTTATACCATTTCACCTTGGTAACAACAAATATTAATTTATATAATTCCTTCCCCAAGACCCGACTCCCCAACCACACATACATTTAGGTTTATAAAGAATTATTCTGCATGGGTTGTAGTATCGTCAGGGGTACAACATTTCCCTAGGATTCATGAGCCTGAGGCCTTGGGCTTAGTTCTCCAGCCCTCGAAGACAAAAAAATCCTGTATATTATCCTATTTGATCTTCAAACCACATGATGAGGATAAGGGGAGCTACAAGGTAAAGGAAAGAGTAGGGGAGTTGGAACAAAAGGGTGGGGTCCAGTGGCCTCCACAGCAAACCAAGTTACATATCAATAAAAGTATTGTATGTCAGGTGCGGTGGCAGGAACCTATAGTCCCAGCTACTTTGGGAGGCAGAGATGGGAGGATCACTTTGGCTTCAGCTAGTATAGTATGATCTCACCTCAAAACAGCCCTCTTCCTCTCTCCCCACTAAAAACTCAAAGAAAAAATTTTGTGTAAAGGTTTTTAGCTGGACAAACCTTGATGTGTCCCTAAACTGCTTCCTCTCACATGTGAGAAAAATGGGTACTTAAGGATTTTCCCCAAGGTTACATGGCAGAGCTGGATCTTAACACCAGTTCTCAAACTTTAAAACCAGAGCTCTTCAAGTATATGATGCTGCCTTGTCTCATTAGGTATCAGTAACAGAAAGTTTGCTGGTGCTAAAGTAGTGTGACAAATTGGAACCAAAGCCAAAACTGTTTTTTGCTTTTATCCAGTTCGTGCAAAGGTAGCTGCTAGGTCTCGTCTAGTTTATTTTCGCAAATATATTTCGGTGCACTTATTTCAATCCTCAGTCATTTCGGCTCAAAATAATAAGTACATTCTGAGAGACTTTGCAGGTTACCTACAGAAAGGAGGTATGTTTTCAGAGGATAAGTGGGCACACACACACATTCATATCTTATATATAATGAATCTCATTATTTTCACTACAATTCTCCTGTCATCTTTTTATTTTCCTGATACCTTCTAAGAAATGTACAAATGTTCATAGAGTCATACAGATAGTCTAGTGTATGTCTTCCAAGTTCTTTCAATTGGTAAATAAAAGAGGGTGGCATATTTTAACAAAAACATTTGATCAAAGATGATAATAACTAAGAACCATAAATAACAATGTTTTAGCATTAAAACTGAGAAAGAAGAATGGTAAGTTCTGGGAATAACAGAATGAGAGCTGTGGGTCCTAACCCCAGTCTGCTATGACCTACTCATAAGACTTTACCGTGGAATCACTGTGCATTTTTATTTCTTTAGAGGCAAAACAAGGATGACAGTACTCACCCTACCTCGTGGGGAAGATGTTTGGACTATCTAATTAGTGACTTGAGAGTGTAATTAAAATATACTATATAATTATTATTGGGCCTGCACTTCATCCTGTATAATTCAGTGGGAATCTTATTATTACCCTTTTAATTATGGCTAAAGATTTCACATAAATCTCCCACTTCCTTTTACTACTCACAAAAGAAACTTTGCAATATGGTCTTGGTGTTAAATGTGGTAGGTTACTTTTTCAAACTACTTGTTGAGAAAGAATTGTTGAAACTAATGACTAATACTTCTGTGTGGACACAGAAGGTATTAGGAAATATTAAAGTTTGTGATAGAACATTATCTTCTAACTTGGGCTTCAATAAATTACTTCCCTGACCTGACTCAATAAAACCTTCTGTAAAGTAACTATCACATTTGATTTTAGAATCAGAACTGAAGGTTAAATTGAATAATTATTTCTGTTACACATAAATGTGTTCAAATCACCTTTTATAATGAAAATATTGAAGTTATGAACATAATTTAGTGAATAGAGCACTGGAAATAGCAATCCATTTTAAGCAATTGGTGCCTGTATATATTTGGCCACATAATTCCTTAATGTTACTCTTTTGTCTTCTATTTTTGGTTACCAAAATGAGACTAAAAAGATAATGGTTCTCAAGACTCAAAAATGTAAGACCATCTTTGCAAAGTCTTTTCTAAATTTTAAAGCATTGCAAAAAAGTTATAGTATTATTATCTTTTCATTAATATACCTGAAAAAACACTGCTAAGGGAAATTGGCTATTTCCCTCTGTCAGTTTCCCAGAAGGAGAATCAATCATTTTAAAAATCGTGTCACATAATGAAATGTTTTCCCCCGAGTAATAAACTTGAATGTTAACACAGTAGCTGATACTGCTGTGCAGAATATATCCAAGAACATGTAATGAGACTGAGTTCAGAGAATACAAATTATCTCAAAAGTACACAAAATAAATACACTGCATGGTGTCAGAGAGGGAAACAAATGAATTTTGGGATATCTCAGCCATTTCTTTTCCTTTTTTTTTTTTTTTTTTGTGCTGGGGATCGAACTCAGGGCCTTGTGCTTGCTAGGCAAGCACTCTAACCACTAAGCTGAATCCCCAACCCCTCAGCCATTTCTTTTAATGGAAGCAATTTCATCTGCCTTTTCGACTTTACAATCTAGTTAACATTCATCGACATCCCAGAGTTTAATCTTGCTGAATTACGGATGCAGAGAAGTATCCCTGGATCCACCATGCCTGCCCAAGTAGGAAACTGTGGGGTCAAGATTAGGGTTGTCACCCTTGGTGGCATCCAGCCTCCTGGAACAGGATGAGACGTCTACTAACGGCAGCGTGAGGACAATGGGATTTGGAAGCTGTGCTTTCAGTTTCCTTCTAGTCCCGATAGCCCCACCGTTATGGTTAGAGATATAGCTCATGGATCAACAGAGACTTGGTTATTTGCTCTTTGAATATGCGTATAAGTCTTATAGAGACTTATGTTAGTTACTTATGTATCTGTTTTTACAGTTGTTTAATTTTTAATTAACATGATCAAACTAGCGTGCCGATTTTGAATGGAGCTGGAGGGTAGTCCCCATATCAGACCCAGAGATCCACACAGGTGGATCTTTCCCCATAAAGAATGGTGCGAGCTCATTGAATCATTCAGTCAGTATTTTATTTGTTTACTTCTCAACTTTTGGGGCCTGCGGTATCTTTCATCCCACAAGAGTCAAGAGGAGAGCAGCAACCCTTATTATTTGTCAGCACCTTTCAAAATTAGTCCATTAACCACAGAGAGCTGGGGAGATTGAAATATATACATTTTTTGGTCCTATCTCATAGAATTCTGCTTTAATAGGTCTAGGTGAAGCAGGAGAATTCTTCATCCAGTTGTAGAAAATGCTGCTCTATTTCTTCCTTGCTTCCTCAAGATCGCCATTGACTATTAGTTTATTATATGCCCTGTACCACGTGACATACTTTTCATTTAATATTTAATGTAATAAGGAGGTCCAGTGTGGTTAACCTGAGGAGGAGTCACATCAAAGATACTCAGAGAAGATTTAGTAAAAATACAGGTAATCTGAAGCTGGGGAACTTAGAGCCTGAACCAAAAAATTAATCAGAAAGACAGTACGTGTCTATCAAGCCAAATATCTGGATAGCTGAAAAGGGAAAGTGATACCACCACTGCTGGTCCGCACCGCCCCCACCCTCACTCCTCCAGGGGGCAGCCATTGGGAGAGAATCCCAAGCGACCTGAGGGAATGAATGAGCACTGCGGGGGCAGGACTCCTGGGTCAGACACTGCATTTAACAGCAGCTTCTCCCCATTACCTCCCTTCAAACACTGGAGAGCCCTGCAGCCTTTCAGCACCCTCTCCAGTGCTCACCATGAGCCAGGGAAGCCTGCCCTCCCTAGCAACTCTGGGCAGAGAGGACCCACAAGGCACATGCCCAGTCCTCCCAGACAGAACCAATTGAGAAGAAAGCAAACAGCAATTAGTGGAACTTTATGAATCGATCAAAGAAAAGGTAGAGAAACTTGGTGAGTTCAAAGTGACCCAATAGTGAATTATCATACAGAATGACCAACGTGGATATGGGAGAAACAAATAACAAATTGGAAGAGCTGACCAAAGTGGTTCAAAACATGAATGACAAATCTACCAAAGATATAGACTCCATGAAAAAGTACCAAACAGAAATACCAGAGTAAAAAATTGTATAGAATTCATAAATTGCAGAAAAGACCAATGTGAAGGCAGTTTCTGAAATCAAGGGCAAAATGGTAAATTATGACCAGTTATTCAGAGAAGTCATAAAACCTGTAAGAGAACAAGAACAATTAATCCGACAGCTACCAGGTGACAGTAAGAAGACCAATCTAAGCCTAATGGGAGTTAGAAACTAGAAGACTGCACACATGGAATAAAAGATTTGTTTACAGAAATCAGAATAGAAAACTTTCCAAATGTGAGGAAAGATTTCAACATATAGATGAACAAGGGTTACAGAACACCAACCATCTACAATGAAAAAAGAAGCTCCCTGACACATCTTAGTCAAAATTCCAAATGTTGAACCAAAAGACAGAATCTTAAAAGCTGTCAGAGAAAAGCAAAAAATCATTTGTAAGTCTATTAGGATTATAGCAGACTTCTCAACAAAAACTTAAAAGGCCAGAAGAGTCTGGAGTAAAGTATTTTATGCCCTAAAAGTAAACAACTTCCAACCCAAATTAACATATCTTTTTTTTTTTTTTTGTGGTGCAGGACTTGCTTTCAAAATACAGTGGTGTGTTGGTTCACAAACTTAATTCTTTCCATGATTCTCATCGCCAATTGAATTGGTTCCAAACCAAATCAAATTCAATGGTTAGGTTCAATGCTGACCTTATGGGGAAATTTGATTCGGTCCATGATCAATTCAGTTTGCAACCAGAATCATGGAGAGAATCAAGTTTGGGAACCAAGGTGCCACTGATGGAGAAATAAGGATAGTCCATGAAAAGTGAGTAACTTAAGAGATACATGAACACCAAGCAAGTAGTCCAGAAAATACTCAAGAATATCCTACACAGAGACAACAAAAACAAAAAAGCTAAACTTTCAGATGGAATGGATACATCAAGCAAAGCAAACTGATAAAGTAGGAAAACAAAGGAGTCATCAACAGAAAAAGAACACAATGTCTGCAAAAAACTCAATACTTTTCAGTAATAACTCTCAATTTAAGGCCCTCAACTCCCCAATCAAGAGACACAACTTGGCAGACTGGATTCAAAAACCAGAATCCGACAATCTCTTGCATTCAATAAACTTATCTAATCCAAAAAGATACTCATAGAATAATAATCAGAGGATAGAAAACAATATTTCATGCACCAGCATCCCAAAAGTAAGCAGGGGTAGGAATTTTACTCTCAGACAAAGTAAACTTCAAGCTAAAACTGATCAGAATAGGCATAGAAGTTCACTATGCATATAGTTAAGGAAATAACCCAATGGGAAAAGATAACCCTTGTAAATGTATATGCATTGAATACTGGACCATCTGTCTTCATGAAACAAATACTGCTAGACATAAAAGATTAAATAAACACCAACACGATCATAGTGGGTAACTGCAGCACTCCACTTTCACAAAAGGATGGGTCAACTAAACAAAAAAGTTAATAAAGAAATATCAGAACTGAACCATACCTTCGAACAAATGGACTTAACAAATATATACAGAGCATTCTACCCTGTTACAATACAGTACGCCTTCTTCTCAGCAGCACATGGAACTGTCTCCAAAGAGAACCATATACTAGTCCACAAAACCTGCTTAAATAAATACAAATAACCAAAATCTGCACATAACAGCCCCTTCTCCCCATCACCCCCCACCCGAGCACCAGGGAATGTTGCATCCCTGCAGCATCTTCTCCAGTCCTCATCATGCACTATCAGACCATTGTGCATCAAACATAGAAATCAATTAAAGAAGAAACCACAGAAAATTTATAAACAACTAGAAACTTAATAATTTACTCCTGAAAACCCAGGAAGAAACGAAACAGTTCCTGAACTCAAACAGCAGAGCCAGTGCAACACACCAGAACATGCAGGACACAATGAAAGGAGTCCCAAGAGGGAAGTTTATTGAAATCAGTGCTCATATTAGAAAAACAGAGAAAGTTCAAGTAAATAATCTAAAGATGAACCTCAAAATACTCAAAAAACAACAACAAACCAAACCCAAACCAAATTTAAGGAAGGGAAATCATAAAGATCTGAGTGGACCAGAAAAAAAACAAAACAAACAAACAAACAAAAACAAAGAATCAGTGAATTGAAGAGCTGGCTTTTTGAAGGAATAAGTAAAAGAAAACCCCTTAGACAAAGTTACCAAAATAAAAAGACTCACACCAATGCAATTACAAATGAAAAAGGCAAAATCACAACAAACATTCATAAGATAGTAAATACCATGTAAAATTGTATTCCAACAAACTGCAAAATCTTGACGAAATGGACAGATTTCTAGACCCATATGAATTGCCAAAATTAAACCAAGAAGACATAAAAATTCTGAACAATCCAATAATAAGCAGTGAAACTGAGGCAGTAATAAAAACCCACCAACTAAGAAAAGCCTATACCTGATAGATTCACTACTGAATTCTATAAGATCTTTAAGGATGTTATAACACCAATACTCCTCAAACTCTTCAATGAAATTAAAAGAGAAAGAGGGCCTCTGAACTAATTTCTGAAAACCAGCAGCAACTCTGATCCCAAATCAGAAGAAGACCCAAATAAAAAAAGGAAACTACAGGTCAATCTCCTTAATGACCATAAATGCAAAATTTCTCAATAAAATACTGGCAAATAGATGCAGGAAATCATCAAAAGAATCATATATCAGGACCAAGCAGGTTTCATTCCAGGTTCCCAAGGATGGTTCAAAATATGGAAATAAATAAATGTCATATGGCACATAAACAAAAGGATAAAAACCATAAGATCATATCAATAGATGCAGAAAAAGCTTTTGACAAAATTCAACACCAATTCATGGTTTAAAAAAACTCTGAAAAAATAAATAAAGAAAGATTTTACCTCATTCTGGCAAAAACCGTTTATGGCAAACCACCAGCGAAAGTCATATTAAATGGGGAAAAACTGAAGACAAGGATGCCCACTATCACCACTTCTGTTCCACATAGTACTTGAAACATTAGTCAAAACAATCAGGCAAAGAACTAAAAGGGAGACATATAAGAAAGGTAGAAGTGAATTTAGTATTTGCAGAATACATGCTGCTCTACATAGAAGACCCAAAAAATTCCACCAAAAGACTCCCAGAATTAATAATCAAATTCAGCCATGTAGCAGGATACAAAATCAACACCCAAAAATCAATAGTATTCCTCTACACAATAATGAACTCACTGAGAAAAAAATTAGGAAAATAACACCAATCATCTACAACAAAAACTATAATACTCTGAAAAAGCTAATTGAAGAAGACATCAGAAAATGGAAGGATATCCACTGTTCTTTGGTAGCCAGAACCAATATTGTCAAAACTGATATATGTCCAAAATTGATACATAGGTGTACCACAATTCCAATCAAAATTCCTGCAGCATTTCCCAAAGAACTAGAGAATACTATGCCAATATTCATATGGAATCAGAAGAGACCTTGGATAGCAAAAGCAAATCTGGGCAACAAGATCAAAGTAGAATGCATCACAATACCTGACTTCAAGTTATATTACAAAGCCACAATGGTAAAAATGTATTGACACAAAAATAGACATGTGGATCAATGGAACAGAATACAGGATGCAGGAACAGCTCCAGGCACATTTAGCCGTCTGAGTAAAAAATATATGCTGGAGGAAAGACAGCCTCTTTAGCAAATGGTTCTGGGAAAACTGGTTCTCCACATGCAGGAGATTGAAGCTGGGCCTGTATCTCTCACCATGTACTAAACTAAAATCAAAATAGATCAAAGACATAAATATGGAAACAGAAAAATACAATCTACTAGAAGATAAAATAGTCTTTAAGTCATAGATGTAGACAAGAATTTTCTGAACAGAACTCCAATGGCAAGTACTAACAAGAAATAACATTAAGAATCAACAAATGAAATTATATCAAACTAAGAAGCATCTGCACAGCAAAGGAAACAACAGGATGGAAAGAATCTATAGAATGGGACAAAATTTTGCTGGCTACTCCTTAGACTGAGGACTAATATCTAGAATATATAAAGAACTCAAAACAGACCACCAAAATAAGAGGTCCAATCAAAAATGGGCAACTGAAATAGGTAGACATTTCTCAGAAGAAGAATTTCATTTGGTTAATAAATATTAAAGCACTAAGATTTCATCTTACTCAAGAAAGAATGGCAATCTTTAAGAAATCAAATACTAACAAATGCTGGCGGGGCTGTGTGAGGCTGCAGTGAAAAAAGAAACCTCCTACATTGCTGGTGGGAATGTAAACTAGTATAACTACTATTGAAATCACTATGGAGATTTCTCAAAAAACTAAAAATAGGAATTCCATTTGATCCAGCTATTCCCCTTCTAGGTATCATACCCAAAGAGCTAAAGATATCACATTACAGTGATACACACATATCAATGTTTACAGCAGCACACTTCATAATAGCTAAATCTTGGAAGCAGCTTATATTCCATCAACAGATGAAAGGATATAGAAAATACGATATCTATACATAATGGAATACTACTTGGCTAATAAACAAGGATAAATTCAAATTTAAGAAAAATGAGTACATCTTGGAACATAATGTTTAGTGAAATAAATCAGATACACAAGCCTAAATACTATATTTTTCTCTAATTTCAGTAATCTGAAATATAAATATGGAGCAAAATGAAAGATTGATCAAAGGAAGCAGAGAGAGAGATCTTCTCCAAATTGGAAAGGGACCAAGAGACCTCTTGTAGGGATGGGGGAGGGGAAAGGGTTATAAGAAGATTTACTAAGTATTATGTACCTGTACCAATTACCCACAATGAATGTCATCATTATATGTATCAAACATGAACTATAAAATAATAACGGTGACAATAAAGAAAATGGGGAAAGGGGATCTAGAGACAGAGGGAGGGAGATTGTTGGGGAAGGGAAGGGGAATAGGAATAAAAGATAATGACTTGTACCTGTTTCCTAAAATGAATGTAAATACCATGTAATGCAAACATGTAGAAATAAAATTAAAAATATAATGCCATGAAAGGTGTATGTGTATCTCTTTAACAATAGGAAACAAGAATAGTGAGCTGTACAGCACTGGACCCAAATGATGGACTATGACCAAACTGATCTGTCTGACTTCAGAACTCTTCTTGCTCTTTAAAGTCATTCGTACTTGACTCTTATTTCAGCAGACTTGCTACTGGCTCCTTTTTTATTTCTTCCTGCTCCTTGCTTAAGAAGTAATAGCTCAGCTTCTCCAAACAGTTTTGCAAAAGTTTCAATGAAATTTGTAGACAGCAATTTTTAAATTACCTCTACCTGTGCTCACTTCAGCAGCACATATACTAAAATTACCTTTACCTGAGAAAACTAGCCGATAAGCCTTGAAAATAGATATTTCGAATTGGTAAACTGTACTTGAGGTCAGAGTTTTCTATGCATACTCTACTTCCTTTTCTTCTTGCATAATTCATTATGATTCTAATCTTACATATATCTTAAGTTTCACAATACACAAAATATTTTTATTCGGTGTTATGGGTGTTAAAGCCTAATCAACAGTTTTGTTCATAAGTAACACCAAAATTCAGATTCTTTTCAGGAGAGAGCCATAGTAGAAGTGACTAATAAACACTTAAATTGTTATGAGTGTGATTCAAATATACACATTAGTCATTGATATTTACTAGTCTATCTGGCACTGAAGAGTCGAGTTTTTGCTTAAAGTCTCCATTTACACAAATTACATTGTGAAAAGAAGGAAATAATGACAATCCTAAACTTTTTGTTTTATCTTTCAAAGTTAAAACATCAAAATACTACTTCTGATTTTTAAGAGAAAAAAACACACACATTAATGCATACCTAATAGGAATCTTAAAATTGTCTTTGCTGTGTAATGTTTTAGTGTCTGAAATGCTTATCTCTGATTGTGGCTATTGCATGTATAAATGCAACAGAATTCTTGACACATGGCATAGCAAGTTTGTCACTGTGATAGTAGTAAGGTCCACTCAGTCACTGAGCATCTTTCCATTCTGCCTTTTATTAATCCAACATCTTTATCAGCCATTTGTTCCTTGGGTTAAGAAATATTTATCAATAATTCTGCTTTTGTTTTACTTATGGGGCAAACTAGGTCAAGAAAAAAGGAACAAAGCTTTGGATTTAAAAATTTTGTTTGTAATGTTAAAGGATTATAACTAATGAACAAAGGAAGTCTTTTTTCTATCTAATTATCTACTTTATAGTTATCTACTATATACAAGAACAGAACCCATTAATTAATGTAAATCCAATAATAAAATGTCATCCCCGTAGAAAACAACGACCAAAATGTAGTCATTTCAACAAATGGCAAAGTTGCTTTACATGTCAAGATTCTCAATACTTTTGCCTTTAAGACCAGAAATCAAATATTACTTATTAAAGTAACTAAAAATTAGCAAATATGTAACAGTTATTTTCTGTGTTAGTTGGGTATTAGCTAACATGTATGGAGAGAAGCCTAATAATATCACTAGATGATTACCCCATGGCTTGCTGCCTTTTGTCTATCTAATACAATTTGAAAGAAGGAGAAAGGGACCTGCATCAATTCTTAGTTCTTAGAAAACAACAAAGCTCGTTCTAACTAATTTAACTAGCAAGGAATGTGTTAACAGATATGAGGGAGGGCATAGAATCTCTGGGATGGTCACAGAGGAAGGTTTGTAAACAAGGCAGCCGAAAGCAAATCCCAAGTCACACTGTAGATCCATTCTAGCCTGGATCCCATTGCTCTCTACTGGTCACAGACATCCCAGCTCACACTGACATCGGACACTAGTCGTCATAAACTCTACCCTCAAGGCCCCTGGAAACAATATGCTTCTGCAAACACCTTTCCTAGAAAACATACTTTGTGTGGCACAAAGTACTTGTGTGGTTCTTTGTGTGCCTCCTCACATTATTCCCTTCCAACTGAAAGTCTCATCTGGGTGCATGTATCTCAGATGTCTACCTTGAGGAAGAATGTCAAAAGATGACACAGGTCAAAACAGGCAAAATACATACCAAAGATCTCTCCTTAGCCTGCCTGTCTCAGACTTCACTCATTCATGTTTGTTAAATATCCTTCTTCCCAGTACTAAGCCTTATTTTGAATGTAAATATCAACTGCAGAGTTAACCAGTAAAATCATGTACCATCTAGTATATTTCTCCCAAGATCCTTTGCTCACATGAGAAATTCTAGATTGTGCGGAAGCACAGTGTCTGAAAAAAGGTGCAAATCCATAAACTGGTACAGAATAAGAAGTCAGGATAAACTGTCCCTTTTCAGACTGCTTGAAATCTTGGATCCTAGATGGCCAGAGAAAACACACTGATATTCTTCCCCATACCGTTTGGAAGTATCTCATTGTATTTGAGCATTTCATTGTTATAAAATGTTCTCTCAGTAGCTTATTAGGATTAATATTACTTTCACATCACAGAGTACACATCTAGTTTGTTTGGTACCAACTGAGGGTAACATCCTGAGAATTCCAATGAGTTACACTGACCCTATAGTCTGAATTTCCGTAACTGTGAAACTTTTGTCCACTACAACTGCAATAGCAGCAAAATACCCATTTCTCCAGGAAACTGCTGAACGGGGCTGTGTGTCAAGTTCAGGTTCCCCACAGGAGACCAGGAGCGCTAAGGATAGCACAGAACAAAGTGTGTCCTTGGGTGAGCTCATCTTCCTTCCTCCATCCATAAATCCTATCAATTTCTCTCTTATGCACTGGAAGCCCCCAGTGTCCCTCACCTATCTCCACCACAATCAAAACACATTTCAGAAGTGTGCTATGTGTTCACACTGTGGAAATTACTTCCAAACAGCTTTGCCCAGGGCCTTCTACGAAGAGCACATTTTGGGCCAGGGACGTAGCTTGGTGGTAAGAGTACTAGCATGCTTGAGGCACTGGGTTGATCCCCAGCACTACTAAACATAAAAGCAAAAAAGCCATTTTGCCCCACACCCCACTCTGCAACTATATGACTTAAAGCACTATGAAATAATATCTCCCCCGACTAAGGGGTGAACTCAGATATTTTCTGTTAGATTCCATTTAATTTATTTTGCATTTGAGCCAAGACTCAATTAATTGATTTCACAAAGTTTTGGCTTAAAAGCCATTGGTCTCTTATGATATAAATGCTTCATAAAATTTCCCTTTTAGATATATTTTTATTTTAGCAAATGATGCAGAAGGAGGACAAAGAAATGCATTGCTGTGAAATTTGAGACTTCAATGAATTTACTGTAATGGTATTGAGGGAGGGTGACAGGAAAGAAATTTCCCTGCTCCTTGTCTCAGAAAATAATTTCTTCTCTGCCTATTCTATTTATTCATTCATGTTTTAGTTATAAAGTATATATTTTCTAACCAAAAAACTAGGGAAATACCAAACAATTACGAAGTCATAAAATTCACCATAATCTTACCACCTGAAAATAACCATTGTTAGTGTTTTGCTTTTTTCTCTCAATTTTTGTTATGTTCATATTCATATGTATCATAAAATAACTTTAATAATGCAGATTTTAAAAGAGCATATAATCAATATGTTTGCATGGTGTTGTAGTTTGATGTGTCCATCAAAGTTCATGTGTTGGGAACTCGGCTCCCAGGCAACAGTTTTTGGGAGGTGGGGCCTCAGGAGAAGAGCTTAGGCCAGAAGGGTTCTGCCTTCACAAATGGCTTGGTGAGCTGTCATGGGAGTGGATTAGTCATGGGTAGAGTGGACTGGTTAGAAAAGCAAGCTCAATCCTCCTTTTTCTCTCTTGCTCTCTCTCTCTCTTTCTCTCTCTCTCTCTCTCTCTCTCTCTCTCCCTCCCTCCCCCATCAAGCCCTTCTGCCTTCCCATGGGATGGAGTAGCAAGAAGTCCTGGCTCCAAGGTGAGTCCCTCAACCTTGGACTTCCCAGCCTTCAGAACGGTAAAGAATGAACTTCTTTGTAAGTTACCCAGTCTGTAGTCTTCTGTCATAGCAACACCAAATGGACTAAGACACATGGTAATAATAATAATGATGATGGTGCTAATATCGTATTAAACTTGATTTTTTAATTGATTACATTCCACTGTAGAGCTGTATCATCATTATTCAAGCAATCCCTCTACATAACATTACGGCTGTTTCCCTTTTTTTTAATACTATAAAACAGCGGAAGAGGAGTGTGAGCACATTTCTGAATACTCCACTGGGTTAAATTCCCAGCAGAAAGGAGAGTGAACTGCTCTGCCTCAGATATTGTCCTTGGATCTGCAGGGTCAGTGACACAACGTTTCCCATAACAGCTGGACCATCTCGGGACGGCTTCAGATTTCAGAACAAATAGTACTTTTGCTGACTCCTAAAATGTAATTAATAACTGTATATCCAAGGCTGTCCAACAAGGTAAAAAGAAAAAAGTAAGGAGAAGCCACAGATCTTTTCTAAGCCCTGGAGAAGGCGTGTGGAAAGGAGTGTGGTTGCTAAGCAACCATCGACAGCCTAGAGTTTACTGCTGCACTGCTGTGGCTTCCCGGGTGCTTGCGTGTGGAAGCTCACATTTACTTTATTTATTTTTTTAAACAAAAAAAATTGTATTTACTTAGAAGCATTCAGAATGTCAACAAAACAGCTGCAACTTTCTTTTTGCAATTACAGAGTGGTATTCAGTTAACAGAACAACAATGATCTCGTATAAGCTGCATCGGAGACAAATGAAGATGAGAAACTACTGTCCCCACATATAACTAATTTGTACTGTGCACCAACAAGAACCTGCTTTAAATTTCCATGCCAGTTTACAGCCCCCACACTGTACCAGGCAAGGTTAGTGGCTATTGAAAATACCACCAGGACAGGGCTATGTAAAGACATATTCAGTAGTGAGTTAACTATACAAAAAAAGACACTGTACAGTTTAAAAACAAATCTCACACAGCCTTACATTTCAATTTTTTTCTTTAAAAGTAGTGAGTTGTGTACAGGGGGGTTAAATGCTTTATAGACAAGAAAAAAAAAACTGCACTAGAACCAACTTATTCATCATCGTCATCATCTTCATCCTCTTCATCTTCTTTCTCCTCCTCGTCTTCCTCCTCTTCCTTCTTTTTCTTGCTTTTTTTAGCCTTGACAACTCCCTTTTTTGCTGTGTCAGGCTTTCCTTTAGCTCGGTAGGCAGCGATGTCCTTTTCCTACTTTTCCTTCAGCTTAGCAGCCTTCTTCTTGTAAGGCTGCTTGTCTTCTGCTGCAGTATTATTCCACATCTCTCCCAGTTTCTTTGCAACATCACCAATGGAGAGGCCAGGATGTTCTCCTTTGATTTTTGGGCAAAACTCAGAACAGAACAAGAAGAAAGCCAAAGGAGGCCTCTTGGGTGTTTTGGGATCCTTGAACTTCTTTTTCATTTCCCCTTTAGGAGGGATATAGGTTTTCATTTCTCTGTCATAACAGGCCTTCTCCACCTTTGCCATGTCTTCAAATTTTCCTTTCTCTTTAGCAGACATGGTCTTCCACCTCTCTGAGCACTTCTTAGAAAACTCTGAGAAGTTAACGGAAGCATCTGGATGCTTCTTCTTGTGCTCCTCTTAGCAAGTTTGCACAAAGAATGCATATGATGACATTTTGCCTCTTGGCTTCTTAGGATCTCCTTTGCCCATGTCTACTTGTTTTCCTCAGCGAGGCACAGAGTCGCCCAGTGCCCGTCCTGCTCTCACTTGCCTCGGCGCTATCTCTATGGAGCTCAATGTATTCTCACATTTACTTTAGTACCAGCTGGTATCTTACTTCTGTGCTTCTTCCAGGTCCTTTCCTCGCTGAGCTGCAGCCTAGCCTCCGGCTTTGAAATGGAAGCCTGCTTTAGTGGTCAAGCCCGGAGTGATCTCCTAATGGGCAGTGTCATTTTTGCTTCCAAAGTGCAATTCTGACCATTGTTCCCAATAAACATCCAATTTATTGGATGTGCCAATCAGCCCCTTATTACGTTGATACAAAAGACCAGCATATCTTATAAACCATGAAATTCCCTATAATCCTAGACAATAGGGAGAAAGGAATGGGGCCTTCAGGGGTGCTGCTGGGGATTGATCTCAGGGCCTTATGCTTGCTAGGCAAGTGCTGTACCAGTGAGCTAAACCCCAATCCCATGGAATGGTGTCTTACGAGGCAGAGATGAAGACAGGGAACTGCAGTTAGAGAAAAATCAGGAAAACAACTATGATGACAAAAGAGAAGAGTAGTCCTGATTAAGGTACATATCCATAGGTTTATCTTCATGTGAGAGGGCTTTGGAGCATATTTAATCATTTCTGATTTCATCATTCATTCATTCACATACATTAAATACCCAGAAATAAATAAATAAATAAATAAATAAATACCCAGAAAAAATCAGGTCATTAGTCACAAGGAAGTCAAAGTTAAGCTCACAGTCTAAAACAGGCATCTAACATTTTTGCTTATAACTAAGCCAGAAGTGAGAGAAAAGAGTAGCTTTTATTTCCAGTGTAAAGCTCAGGTTGGACTGAAGAAGTAGTATGATTAGGCTTTCCATGGTGCCTGTTAGGGGCCCTGGACAGTGGAGATCCTGAAATTGCATTTGGGATATAGACATTGAATGTACGTAGCTGAAGTACAGCTGAAACAGAGCTGAAACAATGGTGTGTCATAGAGTCTAAGTTCTGCCAAACACAAGTATGATTACATCTTACTTTGAAGCTAACATCTAAATCAGTTTGTCTTTAAGGTGCAGAAAGAAAAGGAATCGTCATTTTTAGGTGTTTAACCAAAGAATTAATTATAAGTAAAGCTGAAACCACAACTGTAAAGAAAGGTTATCAGAATTAGGCCCAGTTGGATGTATTCCAGGTGCAACCTACCAAGGCTAAGAAAAATAGATGCATAAAACACTGAGACTTAAGAGTCCACCATCTTAGATAAGCAAGTGAACTTCCTCCTTACTTTACTCTGGCTCTGGGAAGCTGCACCATCTTGTTTGAAAACACAGCACAGTGATTAGTCACACAGGAAAGGATGACAATGACAGCTAAAGCAAGAGGCAATATTTGAAATAATGTCACAAACAGATCACTCAGTAGAGATCGTGCCACCAAAACCCAGATACTGGGAGAAGGGAGGAGACCTGCTATCAGTAAAGATTGTGAAATGAAAACCAGTATTTTTAAAAACAGAATTTCGAAAACTTCAGCCGAACGTTTGTTACTCTTTGGCTATGGTCTCACTCCTAGTTTTGTGTAACCGAGATGCTACCAGCTGTCTCAAAAGGTTTTATGAAACACTCTGAACAAAATCTACTAAAGTAAATAATTAGGAGTAGGAAAACATATTTGATGGGAATTCATGAGATTTGAATTCTGCTCCAGCTGGCTGGCAACTAGTGTAAATTTAAGCGAATGAATTCTCTTTCTCACTCTCAGTTTCTTCACATTTAAGTTAAAGGTGGTGACTGTTTTACATAGTCCAGTTTCAGGATATAATGTTGTCTTTCTGCACACCTTAGGACTCTTTGTGTATGTGTAGGGTTGGTGTTAATGACTTGCATATCAGAAGTTGGCAGCTCCCCAATACTTGCAGCTCATTATAACATGCTAAATGACCTTGCATTTTTTCCAAGAAAGGGGATGAAACTTGGCCTTGTAGCTAGAAAGACCTACAGAGTACAGGCTGAACACAAGGACCGAAGGATTGATATTCATTAGAGTCCTCTAATGGGGCCTTTTCCTGCCCACCTCCTTTACTGGGAACATGTGTGTATGTGTGTGTTCCTTTTTCATTATTTTTCTTTCCTATTAATATCTAACCTTAAAGAGTATGAAAATACTGCTTTTTTAGGATCTTGTCACTTAAATCATGCTGCTGACTGCTTTATTTCAGCTTTGGCAGAAGCAGGTATTACACTTCTGCTTTTATCACACTTCTGCTTTTACAGGTTCACATTTGAAAAAGCCTTTTGTTTTCCCTGCTCAGTTCTCAATAGGGCAGAACAATTGTTTTCTTGTTTACCATTTTTAATTTGAAAAACCACCCTGTGCTGCTGTCAAAACCCCTCCTAGGCATGCGAAGCCAAGTGCTTTAGTCAGTCAACACGTCAGTCTGTAGGGTGAGGTGACTTCGAGGTCAGGCATTAACCATGAAGGAGCATTCATGTGTGTCACCTGTCGCATTTACTTGTTACAAAATTCTTAAATACAGGATATTGTGGCAGAAGTGCACAAATGTTTAGGTTGCCACCATTTCAAGTAGTTGCTCCCAACACACTAAGGTGTGGCCCTTGTACCGCACAAGTCCTATCTTGCCAATTATTTATGGTGATTACACAGGAGGTGAATACACAGTGCAGGCTGGAAAAATATAAAGAGATTGTGAGAGTTAAGGGGGGAGGAGGCACAGGTTGGAGAGAGGAAGGGGGAGTTAATAAAAAGGGTGTGGTGTGTGTTCTAGTTCTGAAACCTGGGAGACTATCAACCATGCAATAGACATTGAGCTATCTGTAACATTAACATGTCTAGAAATCCTGTTCAAAGTTTTGTTCTTCTTTATTTTGAAGTGCACCCCCTTCACCCTTTGGATGTGGTAGCTGATGGGAGAGATATAAACTCTTTTCACATATAGTTAAGGGGTCACACTGTTATCAGGTGGGTTCCAATATTCCTGGGTTCTTCCCCTCCTCGAGCTAGGAATTGAGCGAAGGGGGCAAAGAGTAGTTCTAAAGTTTTATTTAAAATTATAGAGAAAAGAAAAAAAGGAAAATTGAGCATAACAATAGAAACAGTAAAATATGTACTGGGCCTAAAAGGCATGGTAGGGGTTACCACAGAAAAGACAGAATAGTGGTGGTGCTGGGTATAAAGACACCTCCATGGGAGGGAAAAGGGAGAGCCCCCTCCCTGGCAGCTCCCTAGAAAAGAGAGCGAGCCCTTGTTTCCAGTGTTGCTTCTATTTATTGAATGGAGTTCCTGTGGAAACTCTTGAGAACTCCCTACAGTTCAAGTGAGGGGGCCGGTGCTTGAAATTGGCATCTCAGGCTGACGTCAGGTCCAAGCCACTCTGCAGACAGGGTTTGGTACACAGTGAGATAATAAATGAAGTGTCTTTAATCTAAAGCTAAATAAATTTGTAGTGTCCCTTATTTTAATCATTAATGCTTACAAGAAACACTGGTATATGTCATGACATCATTACTGCTATTTTCAACTTTTTTATTGTTTTTCTGCTATTCTGCTAAACAGTTCTTTGCATAGCTTCAAAATTTTTTTAAATGTACATTTCAAAAATAGTTAAGTTTTCATTTACAGTTTTCTAATTGTTTTTAAGCCTATGAACATTTTTAATACCTGGGTTTTTAAAAAATCATATTGTAGCTAATCTTTAGCTTTAGTATTTGGGAAATGTGTTAAACTGCTCAAGCTTTAGTTTCCTCAGGAGTACTATGGGATTTAAATATCTCCTCAAGGCTGACGACAGGATTAAATGAGATAATGTACACAAATTGGCTGACGCAAATGGCACAGTTGTAATTAATTCAATTAATGATTTTTAAGTATGGTATTAGCCTGAGGAACATAACAGTCTTCAAAGTGTTTACTACATAGATATCAAATGGTTCAAAGCATAATTTAGAGATATGAGTTTATAGGTCTGTGAAAGTTCCATTGTTCAGAATTCTGTTTGTTCACATAACTTACTTTTAGTGGGCAAGAAAGGCTTCCCAGTATAAGTAGGTTGTAAGATAAAATTTGTAGAACAAGCAGGAGCCAGACAGGTGGGGTTGGGAGGCCTAAGAGTAAACAAAAAGAGATTGGGAATTTCCACAGGGCAAGGAAGCAAACATGTACAAAGTTCTCATAGTATCCTAAGCCTGGCTGTACAGTGGACTCATCTGGGGGAACTTTGACAACATACTGGTGTCCAGTTCCACCTCCAGAGGATCTGATTTAATTGGTCTGAGGAGTCCTGGATAGAAGGCTGTTAAAGTTCTCCAGGTGGTTCTAATGTGCAGTCAGTGTTCCAAACCAGGGCTCCTCCAGGCAAGAAATTGGGGAGCTACAAAAGAAGAGACACAAGCATACTAAGGGAAGGTGATTGGTAGGGAAAACGCCTATGAAAAAAATCAGGCCTGAATATCTATTAACATAATACAACCATTAGAAAAGAAGATAGACGTTCACTCTTTAATACTGTCATGGAAAGCCATCTACTATGTGGAGAAAAAAAGAAATGCAGGCGGGATCATCCCATGTGAACAGAAAATGGTGTGTGTGGGTGTGTATAAAGTCTGGAATGACTCACGATCAAATTTTAAATGTAGCTACTTTTACTGGATTTGGAATTGTACAATGCATATTTACTCTGTATTCATTTTTAAAGGCTTTCTTTTAAAGACTATTTTTCTCCTAACCCGTCTTTTTCTAACTTGGTCAAAAGTCTTCACACAATAGTTGAGGTATGAGAATACGAAGCATTAAGCAGTTTAATATTCGTCACCTGTTTAGTAGGTGGACGGATGATGGCAGGGCGTTAAGTTGGAAGAACGTTAGTTAGGGTAGTCAGGCTCCTGATCACAGTGGGTCTGCGTAGATTAACCTCAGGTTTGGGTATAATTGAGTGCAAATCACCTTTCTTGCTGTACAAATATCTGATGATAAAGGCACAAAAGATTGTTTTAAATATTTGAAGTATTTTCCACCAAAACTTTTGGACTGGTGGGAGAATGTCTGAGCTAACTTGTCCTTTCATAAATGCTTCTAACAGATCATTATCCATTTCTGAATCTTCAAACTCTTCTATTAATCTTTTCTTTGACATGACATCTAGAAGAAAGTGACAGCAAACTCAGCAAAGATATTTAAAACATCCAAGCAATTATGGAATAAAAATGTGTTGTCTACTTTATTCAACGCCTCAGGGAATAAGTGATTTTTTTTTTAGAATGTTTACCTTAATCTACTGCCAACATTTTTAAATTAGATTTCCTCTCATTACTGAAAGGTAAATCCCTAGTTTGCTCCCTAAAAATCTGTACTCTCCTGTCTAGATTCCATGCAGTTTTGGATAATTCCTCAATTGTATCAGTTTAAAAATGATTTCAGAGGTTGGGGATTTAGCTCAGGGGTAGAGCGCTTGCCTAGCAAGCACAAAGCCCTGAGTTCGATCCCCAGCACACCTGGCCCCAAGAAATGATTTCATTTGAAAGTAGGCATGTTCAGTTAATTATGACAGTAAAGTTTAGCCCATGTTTACTGCAGAATGGAACACATTTACAAATGGTTGAAGAAAAATATAGGATAAATGAAAAATCGTAGGAGCTGGAGGTTCAGCTCAGTGGTTAGAATGTTTGCCTGGCAAGCACAAGGCCCTGAGTTCGATCCCCGGCATTAAAAAAAAAAAAAGAAAAAGAAAAAGAAAAGAAAAAAAATCAAAATAAGCATTTATGTTACCATCCACAAATTAGGAAATACAACACTGCTAGCAAAGAAGGAGCTGTCCTTCCCACAAGTCTCTTTTGCACTGCGTGTCCTCTTCCTGTCCCCCAGACTTAGCACCACTATCACTTTACATTAATCACTTCTTTGACTTTGTTACGTGTTTTTAACCTTTTGTGCACGCATCCCCTTTTCTGAAGTTCATTTGAATGGCTGTGTCCCAAGAGTTTTCTTTTGTGTCAATTCTTTTTTCTCATGTTACTGTTATAAGGTTTATCCACGTGTGCGTGTACTTGTTGTTTGTTCATTTCGAAGGCCGAATAACGTTCAGTGTAGAACATTCCGCTTTTCTCGTTGTTTTGGATCATTTTCATTCTCTGAGACTGCAGTAGGGTTTTATGCTTTTAGAAATCAAGCCCTTTTCGTTGCTTCCTACAGACTCAGGAAGAAAGTGCTCGGGATAGAGGTGAAGAGAGCTGGGGAAGGCGCTGCTGGGCCCTCCGGGAGGCGGGTGCCCACCACCGCACACACTCCCGGCACTCTGTCACCGCAGCCTGCGACAGGGCACAAGCTTTTCATCTCTTTAAACAGTTGCAAGAAGCCTTCCTGCCTTCACCCACTCCTCAGTCAGTGGTGCCGAGACAAACCAAACTCAGCCGTGAAGAATTCTCCTCCACAGTTGTGCTCATTAGGAGTAATTCCTTTCCGGAATTAGGGCCCCAGAAAGAACCATCGTTGTCTAACGCTGATGAGTCGGTGCCCGGGGACAGCAGGCGAACAAAATGGTGAGAGGACCTGTGTGGTCTGTTACTGACAGCACTAACCAACCTCTGGACAGAAAAACTGCAAACTCGGCAGCAAAGGCATAGAATGTGTTTGACTAAAAATGATCAATTCCAGCCAGGCATGGTGGTGCACACTTGTAATCCCAGCACTCTGGGTGGCTGAGGCAGGAGAATCGAAGCTTTGAGCCCACTGTGAGCAATTTAGTGACATAGCAAGACCTTGTCTCAAAACAAAACTAACAGAGGGCTGGGAATGTAGCTCAGCACAGGGCCTGTGTTCAATCCCCAGTAATGAACCAAAAAAGTTAATGTAAGGTGCAAATACGACAATAGGGTACTCTGTAAATTTAAATTTATTAAAGAGGAATTTTTAAATCAATTTGTAAAAACACTAAATACTCACAGACATCTTTCCAATTAGTAACCGTTAGTAAAAGATTCTGCCTGTGACATGGTCCCTTCCTTATTTAATTAGAAACATCTTGGGGAATGACTGTATTAGCATGCATGGTCCAATCACTGTGACTGGAGGCGGGTGAGTAGTAAAATTGGCAGCTCTTACTAGAAACAGGTGGTCAGGGAACGTTCTACCGGGGAAAGGGAGATCAGAATGCTGGATGCAAATGCAATTAATATAGTAAAAGTTGGAAAAAAAATTTAGATCAGCTGGTTTAATTATTATTAGCAGATTGAATAGAAAATGTGACTGGAAAAATGAGGTTTCAGGGCAAAATGTTATTTCCCAAACTTTTGCATGTCTGCTAATGGAAGTAACCAAGACTTTCCTATAGTTATAATATCATATAGCAGGCTGGGGATGTAGCTCAGTGGTAGAGCACTTGCCAAGATGTGCAGGACTTGGGTTTGATTTCCAGCACCAAAAAAAATTGATGCCTCGCCTTACTAGAAGGGATTTAATAAGGCTGACAGCATGATAGCGTAAATGGAAATTGAAACTAAAAGTCTGAGTTTTGTTGGTGTGAAAATACAATGAATGGACACAGTTGTTTTTTGTTCACCTCTGACAAGTCCCAGGGGTGGGAGGTCAGAGGCAGGGCTGTGTTCAAGATGAGGCCTCACACTCCACCCACAATCGCAGCTCAGCAAGAGCTGCTGGAGGAGTAATGGATGTTCAAACTGCTTCTCAAGAGGTACGAAGAACTGCCCTCCTCCACAGTCACAGTCACTCAAGTGGAGTTTGTGAAGCTGCCAAAATTGTAGAGCGGCACTTCATTAGGTTGGATCCATGATGAGCCTGTCTGTCAGGTTGTTGGAAGCTCTTTGTGCTGGACACCAACCAAGTCAACCTAATTAAGGTTGATAGCAACAAGAAACTGGGGGAGCATGTAGGTCTCTGTTAAATTGGCAGACAGCGCAAAACACTTAAAGTGGTTGGTTGCAGAACACGTTTAAAGAATTGGTTCCCCAATGCCCCTGCCAAGAGTTAAAATATCACAGCATTTTACAACACACATTTTTAACTTCTAGGAAAAGAACCCACATGTTTCAGATTTAGGTGTCTAGTGAATCTTACAAACTGAACTTCGACTGGATCGAAAACCTGTGAGCAATTTACCGAGCTGGCCCACGTCTCCTGTAGAGGATGAATAGAACGATTTCAGCCCTGTTGAGCACAGTGATTTCCAAAACAGGAAATAACCTGACTGGGACATATCAGCACCTGACACAGCAATTTCGTCCTCTGAATGCGTGTATTTGTGTTAAACTAGGGAACATTTCTCACCCTGGTTTACTAGCTGGAAAAACATTCTTGTTGGTAATCTTTTCAGTTTAACAGCATTAAGTAAGAGAAGTTTTGAACTGCAACAGAACTCTACTAGGGCTTGATCCTCTTCTCTCATCCTCTTCTCTCTTCTGCAGGACTGGGGATTGAACCCAGGATCTTGCACATGCTAGGCCAGCTCCCTACCCTTGAGCTGCCTCCAAAGGTCCCTTCTCATCGCAATATGTTTTTAATAATCAAGGAAAATGTTTGTGATATATTCAAACTCGAATGCCATCACAAAAAATAACAAGGAAATTCTACAGGTTTGTTATTAAGTATATACCTATGGTACAAACTGAAGCCGATTGGGTATTAGAATGGCGTCAGCTTTCCTATCATTGCAACATAATACCCGACAGCCGCAATTTAAAGATGGAAAGGTTTAACATGACTCACGGTCTGGGGGAAGTCAGTCCATGATAAGCGAGGTCCAAGGCAGAAACATCGTGGCAGAAGGGTCTGGTGGCGCAAAATTGCTTACTTCATGGCAGCTGGGAAGCAGCGTAGGGGAAATGAGCCAGAGAGCAAGAGGCCAGGGACCACATGCAGTACCTAAAGCCACGCCTTCCTGTCCCACCCAGACACACCCAGAAGTGAATTATACTAATCCGATAGGCAGCTCGTAATCCAATCAAATTGACACATTAAATTTAAACACCAAAAGTATTATTCAGAAGCTCCAAACCGCTAAGCGTGAACTGTATGAGTTTTAGATTAAATTCTCTTTTTTGTTTCAAAGACTAAAAATAAATATGTCAGACTATATGAAAGATTTTTATAAGGCAAAAATACTCATCAAAGCTAAGATTCAAGGCAGTAATTAATGAAAGTATAACGGTATCATCTATGGTTTATTTTTCTATTTATCTCCTCTCTCTAAAAAATATATGTTTAATAATAACTAAACTTAATCCAGGAAGGAAAATATTTTAAATGACTGAAGAGCCCAAATTCACAATATCAAGAAAATGGTATATAAACTCACATAGGTATGATCTCTTCATCAGTAATCTCAGGACTACATTTTGCCTTAATTCAAAATTTACCTCAACAATATATTTTACTCACATGCATGCATATAACAAGTGATAGCAATACATATATAAATGTATATATATTAAACTTGATAGTTCAGAATTTTTCTTTATTCAAATTTTGTCTGTATAATTGTGAGTGATGCATTTCAAACTAACCAGTAAAACATTAAATTTGTAATTTTAGAGATTGATTTATAAGAGATAAATCAATTCATTCTGGACTCTGGAATAAAACGTATTAAAGTTTAAAGCCATGTATTAATGAAAGGATATATTTTCTCTCCCCCTTAGCCTCCAGGAGGAAACAAAAATAGTAACTCACTGTGTCCTAAAGAATGCGGAGACATTTTCACTTACATATCAATGAGCCATATGATGAACAGCTTGCTTATGCTAATGGCAGTAGAAAAATAGACACAGTTAAATTATCTAATAAAGCTAATTTAAATTGGCCACATATCACCTAGCTTATTTCCAAGTAGGCAATTTAGACTGTAAATACTCAAGGGGTAAGCAACTCGGACAAAGCATGATTGCTGTAGGAAAGCTAGCACTAAGTGTGGTGGTTAATTAGGTTGACTTGCCTTCTTAGCTGCGTTCCAGCCTTCCCCTTTCGATAGTTAAGGCCCATAGAAGATTGTGAGCGTCCGGATGCCACAGATCACACCACAGGCAGCTGCTACTGTCTTTGGGCAGGTTCTCACTCAGGCATTGCGGGAAGCCCACAGAGCAGTCCGCCAATGGAAGGGTTCTTCCAGTGTCACAAAGAACTGATAATCTAGCATGTTGGCTTTCACATCCAGACTTGTCACTAATTTGCTCTGTGATTAAAAAAAAAAAAAGACCTCAATTTTGTAGTTTAAAATGCAAGAGGAAACTCTGCAGCAGGGATGGTAGCAGGTTTTGCTAAGGTTCTTTAAGGGGCTCTGGAATCCTGGGTCATGTAGTTAAGGGACTAGTATGGAGTTCAAGGTGTTGGGGCTGAGGGAAGGAAGGCACTACAATGGTAGTCTTATCTTAATGAATACATGCCAGAAATTGCATCAGCTAAGGGTTACTGACAAAAATTTGAAAGGAAGGTAAATTATTTTAGGAAGCAATCTTGAGAAAATATAACCACCTAATAATTAGTGTCGGGTTTGATCACCTGAGCTAAGAGGATCTGTAAGTAGGTGAAGAACTGGAAGCTAAGAATGACTTGTTTGAAAAGAAATAATGTGAGTAGCACCATTTATTGAGAACAAATCATATTTTAGGTGTTCTCTTAGGGTCAGTTTATATGTACTATTTTCATTATAATCATTACAACACCTTTGAAAGGCAGATATTATTTTCTTCTTAACAAAGAAGGAAACTGTGGCACTAAGTTTCCTTAATTTGCCCAAAGTGATGAGCACTAATGGGTAGACTCAGAAATTAAACTCGGGTACACAGACTCTAAGCCCTTAGCTGTCACTCTAGGTTGGGGCCAAGGGTGGGGATAAAGTAGAAACGAGTTTCGAAAATGAGTTGCTGCATAATGGCTATGCACAAAGAAGAAAACTTCCCAGAAACCTTATCCAGTGAGATTTTGCTTGTGTCTTAAATTGAGGTAATCAGCTGGTGGTCATATGTGGAGGCCACTAAAGAATTCCAAGAGAAATAGCCATTCCAGGGAGAACACAGAATGGTGTACAAATAATTTTAAGAAATAGTCTAGTAGGGGCTGGGGATTAGCTCAGCGGTTAGAGTGCTTGCCTTGCAAGCACAAGGCCCTGAGTTCAATTCCCGGCACCACCACCAAAAAAGAAATAGTCTAGTAATTCATATGATAGCTGTCTACCCAAACTTCTTAGAAGAAACAAAATTGTACTTGCACTACTGGTATAGTCACTGGAAATGGCCGATGGTTAGTTTACTGCCCAGTGAAATAATCACTTGTGATGTTTTGAAAACACATACTCACAGGCATCTGTTAGCATGTGTTTGCTTTATGAATGCATCTTACTTTAGTATACGGGTCTTAAACTCAATTCCCCAAGCGAGTAACTAATATTTCATTAAGTACCATTCATTTCACTTCTAATATTTTTAAACACTTAAGTGTAATAAATTTTTGTGAAATGACAATTTCCTCAAAGAGAGAAATTTTGACTTTTTAACATATTTTTAAAAAGTGAATACATACT
Source organism: Hystrix cristata (assembly GCA_004026905.1). Taxonomy (NCBI): domain Eukaryota; kingdom Metazoa; phylum Chordata; class Mammalia; order Rodentia; family Hystricidae; genus Hystrix; species Hystrix cristata. Next base: position 64,920 of record PVJO010009781.1, read on the forward strand.
GTAATGCCAAAAAATAAAAATTGAAGGACTTTCTCGTATGAGAACAATCACTTGAAAAATATATTTATTATTACACCACAGATGGAATGGGAAAGAGTGCTTGTAAACAAACGCCATTTGTTTTTACACTAAATAGAATATAAAGAGTCCATGCTGGGTTGTGGAGAGAGCGGGAGACTTGTGTTTTAGTTCCAGTTCTTTCACCAGCTGGATCTTGGTCAGGTAGCAAAAGCGAGAGGGTTGAATTTGCCGATCTACAAAGGTCTGTGCAGCTCGAGACTCAGTATGTCCCAATTTCCAAGGAGCAAGGTGAATAGCCCAGAAAATATTTTCTCAAGGAAGGGTTTGGAGTCAATGGGTGTTCACTGGACAAGCTACTCTGGAGGTACCAACATGAGAAAGTTTTTCCTTGGCTCTGTGTACACAGGTGATGTAATTCTTTAACAGGCCCCACCTGTCTGTAGAATCGCTTTATCATTTGAGTTCTGGGTCAACAGCTTGAGGAGGAGTAACCAGAGTGGGCTGGGCATGAGGCTTAAAAGGCTTTTAATTATCCTGTATGCGAAATTTGGAAACATCAAAGTTGTACTGAGAATGAAAAATACCGCTTCATACCCATGCTAGTGGCACTGACTAAGGCAGAAGTCTGTGCTGTGGAAAGCGTGCAGTTCTGCAGACAAACCCTCACTCTGCAAGGAACTGGCAATCAGTGCAAGGGAAATCTCAGGGATCTCACGCCTCGTGTTATTATGATGCGTCTACACAGTATGTTTCTTTAAGGAAGCCTTCTTGAAACTTCTTCCAAGTAACATGGAAAGCTGACGTATAGCTGTGATTAAGAGTCATCAAAGTTTTCTGTGTGGGCGAGGGAAATTGCATCGCTGCACAGACAACTGGAATAGTCCCGCCATGTAGTAACAGGTGAACTAAATAAACTTCACTTTTCTCTGGTGCTCCTTCTCTCTTCCTGGTCATCTCTTTCTTTATCAGCGTTATTTCTAAAACTGAGAAGTATTTACAAGGAAAAACTTCACAGACATGCAGATGTCCCTGCTTAAATTTTGCCCAAACTTCAGTGTCTTGCTTTGAAGTTGGAAGCTGGTTTTTCACCCTTTTGATGGCTTGAACATTTAATTTTTAGTTTAGAAATCTAGATGAATGATTAGTGCTTATGGTTCATAGGCTAAATATATTGTTTCTTCCCTAATAAGTTCTACCTCCTGAAAAGAGATCAGGAAAAATTAAGACTATTTATCCTTGATATCTATCTTTAGATCATATAGTTCAGTTCGACACGTGTGTACCAAATACTATGCTCGGTACTGGGAATATAAAGCTTAAAAATAATGATTATTGATCTCATGGAGCTTAAAGTTAAATAAAAATATAATTATATGTGAGTAGCTGTGGCCGAGTGGCTAAGGTAATGGACCAGGAAAAGATATAATAGTAGTAGCAATACTGATGCTATCAAAGTCATACTGAATTATTCCTATGGTGACAAGCAGCACTAAATGTTTTATTTATTTATTTATTTATTTATTTATTTTTTTTTTTTTTTGGTGCTGGGGATTGAACTTGGGGCCTTGTGCTTGCCAGGCAAGCACTCTAACCACTGAGCTAAATCCCCAGCCCAGCACTAAATGTTTTAGATGAATTATCTCATTTAGTCATCTCTCTTTCCCTTTGGGGTACAGATGATTATTATCATAATTTTATAAATGAGGAAATTAAACTTTGTGGGGGAGTGTCCAATGTCACAGTTGAATGCAAACCTTGGTTCAAACTTTGGTTTGTCACTTCTAGCTCCCCTCATCCCACTTGGAAGACCTGTAGGATAATAACTAACAAGAGAAGGGCGCAAAGTGAAGATTGTTCTCAGAAGAACGCCACAGTACTCCGTGGCGCGGGGGGCATCGCACTCCAGTCCCGCAGAACAGGCCGTGAACGTAAGTCAGAGATAGTCCATGAATTCTAGGACCTCGTAAAGAATCAAACCAAAAGCAGTATTTTCTCTCCCCTCATCTCATTCTCTAAGTCAGGTATTATTGTAGCTCCAGTGAGGATCCAGGGAGTTCAACGAAGAACAGCGTCCCTGGGTTCACAGATGTTAATTCTGGCCCTTCTCATAATCAAGAAACTTCAGATTTCTAGGAATTTGCAAAAAAAATAAATAAATGAACTTTAAAAAAAACAATAATCCTGCAGAATTCCCTAGGCATAGAAATTCTTATTGGTATCTTTATATTTTCTGTGGAAATGTTTAAAATTTTGGACAAAAAGATCCTGAGGATATGGCGACCACAACAAAATGAAGAGGTGGTCTTAGTGATTTCCACAGCATTTAAAAAATAATAAACTTAATCCTGCCAAAGACCAGGTATTTCTAACATCTTCTAGGGATTTAAAATTTTTTTTAAATTCTCGTCTGCTGCAAGATCTTTAACGTATAGCAGGACTTTACTCCTAAGTAACTGTTTTATGGAAAAGCTTGGCCTCCGTGAAAAGGGTTTTTTGAGATGAGACACTAACAGGCTGGATACACCAAGGAAGTATATTGCGATTCAAGGACCGTAATCAAAGGCAAAAAAAAAAAAAAAGTATGCAAAAGACATTTGTTGTTGTTCACAGAAGAGTGGACACAGGATTCATCTTTACGACAACTTCAAATTAGTGAATGCCTTGTAAAAGCTACACAAGAAAATCTACTTTACAGCTGGGAACGTTCATTAAAGCAGTATTAAATATTTGATCTTAATACAATTATCTTTATTTTTTGGTACAACTACAAGCAAAGCAAACAGACTAACTATTCTTTATCATACACAAAAGACTCTGGGATGTACAAAAAGCATATATTCTTTCAAAATCAATGCATAATGAGTTATTCTTTTTTTTTTTTTTTTT
>PVJO010009782.1:0-67659 GCA_004026905.1 Hystrix cristata
GCAACGGGAAAAAGAGGGGAAAGGGAAAATATGGAAAATGATAAATGAACCTGCTGTAAATAGGGAGGGAGGGTGCAGAGGGGAGAGGGGGAGAGGGGGGAGAACCAAGATACATCATGTATAGGTACAGAATTAATGTAATGAATGTGACCATTGTATGTAGAATGTACCAATACATGTTCTTGGTTTAAAATAAAATAAAAAAAAAAAAGAAGAGCCCTCTGGTATAATATTTATAATAAATATAATAAAAGAATAAAAAGTTTGAACATGACCGTCAGATAAATATCTTCTTTAAAGGATCAAAAAGGAGAAATATAGTACATGCACTTGGATTTAACAACCTAATGAATTATATCCTTGGGCAAAAAAATGGGACTTATAAAAGAAATTTCAAGCCTTTGCTTATTCTTTGTCAATAGTTATTAAGATAATATCATTTAACTTATTTTGGACTTTTTTCTAACTTCCTTATCATACTAAATTTTCATTCAGCCTCTTCTCTGTCACCTTCTGAACTTTGTAGTTCCATCTACCTCCACTTTTCTACTGAAAATGAGCTCAAATGCAAGGGAAGCCAATTAGTGGAGATGTGTCATGAAGGTACTTCTTTCAAGTTTATTTTCTTTGCAAAATATATTTTCCTACCATGAAAAATATTTCCCCAGTGACAGTAAGATTGTTTAATAAAATTCTTAAGGAAGTAAGAATAGTAAATTCACAAAACTTGTATTGTAAGTTAAAAACTGTCATAATGAGGGTTCAAAATCTTAGAACTTTCTCCCTGGGAAAACGACTGAATAGATGTACAGCTGACTTATAATCTGAGTATGCTCTGGAGAACTCAAATGTGTTCAAAGTATTTTGAGTAAAGAAGGATGCTAGGTCGTGTTGGGGTGAGTTTGTGGGCCAATAATGATGTATCCTTACCCAGGCACTCACTAAGCAGAGATCCATGTAATGATGATGTCCAGAAGACAATAGTAATTGTATTTGTAAAATTCCAAAGTTGACTTCTGGTTTCTAGTGCCACATGCAAAGAGTTTAGAAGTATCCAACTCAGTTCTGAGGCTAGTAAAAATGTGAGCAAACTGGAAAAGCAACAACTCTTCTTGAAATGTGGCTAAAAAAAAAAGTGAGTTCACAAGGCAGACAATTGCCCCCAATTTAGAGAGACAGATGTGCAGATAAAGAGATGTCCAGCTTACCAAGCCAGAAACAATCATGGGAATCAGTGTTGTGGCAGGAAATACAAGCATTGCAGACTATCAGAGCATTCCCTTCCATCAGGAGCACCTATTTAACCACAGCCTAGCCTGCTAAAATTTTATTAGAGTTTAATCTTCCTAGGTAAAGGACCATACTAGCATTCCAAAGCGGGTAAGGAAAACATCCAACTTGAGTCTCCTTTAACCTTCCATTTAGGGGAAGGGAAATAAACAAATCCAGCCCCTTCCAGCCATTCTGTCCCACCTAAAAGGAAAACAAAAAAGTGAGAAGAACTCATCAAATTTATATCCCAGAGCACATGCTTAACAACAGATTGGGACCTAAGATAGAGTTATAGAATGCTTTTTGGCCCCTAACACCTCCCGCCTACATTACTAAAGGTCTACTTACCCCAGTTCCTTTTGTCCAAGATATCATGTCTGTCTTTCCACAAAAATTACTATGCATAATAAAAGGCCAAAAATACAATTCAAAGAGATTAAACAACCATCAGAACCAGTGTCAGATATGGCAAGGATGTTCAAATTATCAGAATGGGTATTCCTTTTAAAAAATATGATCAATATGCTGAGGGCTTTAATGGAAAAAGTAAGAACATATGGATCATGTAAGCAGAGAGACAGAAATTCTAAAATAGAATAAGACAGACATGCTACAGATCAAAAATATTGTAACACACAAAGACAAATACCGCATGCTCTCATTTATATGAGGAAGCTAAAAAACTGATCTCATAAAACAGAATAGCGGTTACCAGAAGCTGGGAAAGGTTGAGGGAGGTTGGAGAGATGGTGATTCCTTGGTACAGTAGTGCAGGTGGATAGGAGAAGTAACTTCTAATGTTTTGTAGCACAGTAGGGTAGCTATGGTTGACAGCAATTAACTGTATATTTCAAAATAGAGAGTAGAGAGGATTTTGAATGTTTCATGGCAAAGAAATGATCAATGTTCGAGGTGATGGATAAACCAGTTACCTTGATCTGATCTTTATATATTATATACATGTATTAAAATATTACACTGTAATTCATAAATATGTACACTTATGTGTCATTTAGATAGGAAATATTTTAAAATGCACTATGTCACCAATGAAGAATACCTTTGATGGGCTAATGAATAGACAAGACACAGCTAGGGAAGGAATCTCTGAGCCGGATGATGATAATAGGAACTTCCCAAGCTGAAAAGCAAAAGGAAAAAAAAAAGACTGTAAAATAATTATAGAACAATATGTAAGAACTGTGGGACAACCAGAAACCATCTAACATACATGTAATGGGACCAGAAGAGATCTAGTAATTGCAGAAAACATTGATCAAGATAAAGGCCATCCACAAATCCTACACATAGGCACATCATATTCAGGCTTCAGAAAATCAAACACAAAACATATTTTGAAAGAGGCAAGAGGGAAAAAAAAATCTTACTTTTATAAGACCAAAGCTGAGAATTACAACAGATCTCTCAGAAACCATACTAACTATTTGAAGTGTTGAGAAAAAGCCCAGATATCTAGAACTCATCTCCTGCAATTTGTTCTTCAAAACCGGAGGAGAAATAGTTTCTCGGACAAACAAAAATTGAGTGAATTTATTGCCAGTAGACCTGCTTTGTAAGAAATGCCAAAGAAATTCTTTGGAGAGAAGGAAAAGGTGTTGGTCAGAAACTTAGACCTACATAAAGAAAATAAGAGTGTCAGGGAAATATTTCATTAGTATAAGATGATGTGGTGATTATGGTAGAGTTTTAACTCAATTCCCTTTAGCATCCATCCTGGGGATTACTAGCACCCACTTCTAGGTATGTCTGCATGGGTCAGGATGGCATGACATTGGGAACTATGTCTGGTACCCTGCCCTTCAGCTCTTACTCTCCTCCCCTTCTCTGCTTCCTGCTACCATGAACTAAGCAGCTTTGCTCCACCATGCTCTTCTACCATGACATTACTGCCTTGGAGCCAGCTGACCGTGGACCGAAACCATGAGCAAATTAAACCTCTCCTTCTTTAAATTGTATGTGTTGGGTATTGTGTCTCAATGCCCAGAAAGCTGTCTAATACAAGTACTCATGTATCCACGCAACATGATAGTATTATTTGAAAGTGGGCTTGGATTAGGTATAAATGTTTATTGCAAATTCTAGGGCAATCATTAGAAAAGTTTAAATATAAATATAATTAATATGCTAAGAAAGGAAAGAAAAAGGAATAAAAAAAAATGTGTTCAATAACACCACAAAAAAGGGCTGGGGTTGTAGCTCAGTGATAGATTGTTTGCCTACCAAGCATGAAGCCCTGTGTTCAATACCCAACACAACAAAAAATTAAAAATTTAAATAAAAACACAAAAGGCCAAAACGTATGGAAGACAAAAATGGGAATAAAGCACAAGCACCATAAATAGAAAACGTTAACAAATAAAGTAGATATTAATCTCTGCTTTATCAACAATCATCTTAAACAGCAATGGTCTAAGTACAGCAAATTGAAAAACAGACATTGGTAAATGGGTTAAAAATAGACACAACTAACTATATGTTGACTTCTAGGATCCCTTCTTAAGTATAAAGACATATTTAGATTAAATGTAAAGAGATAAAGAAAGGTATACACCATGCTAAAAATTATTTCACAAGTGGAAATAGTTACACCAGTTTCAGCCAAAGTGGACTTCAGAGCCATAAAAATATCAGAAAGAGGGACATTAGATTAGCCTAAAGGGGCCAGTACTATAAGAAGACATAATAATCCTGTGTGTATGTCTAAAAACCAAGTGTCAAAATACCTGAAGCTCAAACTGATAGAAGTGTAAGTAAGGACATAGTTGCGCTAACAGCACCATCAATCAACTAGATATAATTGATATCTGTAGTCTACTCCATGCAACGAAAGCAGAATGCACTTTCTTCTCAAGCTCACATGCAATATTTACCAAGATAGGCAATATTCTGGGTCATAAAATACAACCTAATGGGCTAGGGATTTAGCTTGGTGGTAGAGCACCTGCCTCGCAAGCACAAGGCCCTGAGTTCAATCCCCAGCACCAAAAAACAAAGCAAAACAAAACACAAAATACAACCTAATAACTTTAAAATAAGAGAAACTACATGATGTCTGTCCCCAGATTGCAAAAAATTACATCAGGAATAAGTAACAGAAAGCTAGCTAGAAAATCCCAAACATTACTGAGTATTAAATGGCAAATAAAAATGCTTATATAAATAAAAGCATGGATCCAAGAAGAAACCTCAAGAGAAATGTAGAAAAACTTTGAACTATATGAAAAAGAAAATGCTCTATCAAAATTTGTGGAATTCAGCAAAAGCAGCGGTTAGAGGGAAATTTATAGCAATGAATGCATATATTAGAAAAGAAGAAAAATCTAACACTATTGATCTAAGCTTTCACCTAGGAAACTCAAAAAATAAAAAGCAAATTAAATCTAAAATTAATGGAAGAAAAAAATAAAATTAATGGAAGAAAACCTACAATTAGATCAAGAACCAACAAAACGAAAATAAGAAATCAGTAGAGAAAAATCAATGAGGTGTTTATATATCATTTGAAAAATCATTTGAAAAATCAATGAGTTGTGCTATAATAGGGAAGGGGGAAGCAGAAGGGAGGGGTGGGGAAGAGTGGATAAAACCAATATACGTCATGTACAGGTACAAAATAACCATGATGAATGTGATCACTGTGTATACAATGTACCAATACATGTTCTTGGTAAAAAATAAAATTAAAAAGAATCAATGAGTTGAAACAAAATGCTTCTTTAAAAAGATTAATATTTCAACAACAAAAATGTATAGATGATAAGCAATCATAGGAAAATGTGTTCAATGTTCTATTTTATTGTGGAATCGCAAATTAAAATGAGTTCCTACTACATACCTAGTTAAATAGCTAAAATCTGAAACACTGATGTCGGCCAGGATGCGGAGCATCAAGAGCTCTCATCGTTCATTTCTGGCAGGAATGTACAAAGGTACAGTGACTTTGGAAGAGAATTTGGCAGTTTCATTAAATACTAAACCTCTTTTACCACAGGATTAAGTAATTGGCCTCCTTGGTCTTTACCTAAAGGAGTTGAAAACTCATGTCCACATGAAAATCTGTATGTAGATATTTTTAGCAATTTTATTAATCGTTGCAAAACTTAGAAGCGATCAAGATATCCTTTGGCAGAGGATTAAATTTAATAGACTAAGACACATCCAGGTAATGTAATATTATTCAGCACTCAAAAGAAGCTATCGAGTCTTGAAAGCAAGAGGGAAAAATAAATGCATATTACTAAGTGAAAGAAACTAATCTGAAAAGTCTACATATTAAAAGTTCCAACTATAAGACATTTTAGAAAAGGCAAAACTAAGGAGACAATACAAATACCTATGGTTGGTAGAGGTTTGGGGAATGAATAGGTGGAGCAAAGAGGGTTTTTAGGTCAGCGAAAGTGTGATAGTATAATTGTACATGCCTGTCATCATACATTTGTCAAAACCCACAGAATGTTCAACACCAAGAGTGAACCTTAACATAAACCATGGGCTGTGTGTGATAATGTTGTGCCAGCGCAGGCTTACCAGTCATAAGAAATGTACCACTCCACTGTGGGATGCTGATTGTGTGTGTAGGGGGTGTTGTATATGTTTGTGGGGACAGGGAGTATATGGTAACCATGAGATTTCTACTTTTTTTGTACACAGCTAAAACTACTATAAAAATAAAGTGTATTAGTTATCAACAGGCAAATGCAAGTCAAAATCACAATGAGACATCATCTCATCCCGGTTAGAATAGTTATTGTCAAAAAGACAAAATTAGCATATGCTGGTGAGGATGCAGAGAAAGGAGAACTCCTATATACTGCTGGTGGGAATGTAAATTAGTACAGCCAATATGGAAAACAATATGCAATTTCCTTAAAAAAAAAAAAAACAAAAACCTGACATTGTTGCTGGGGAAACAGCTCAGTGGTAGAATGCTCACCTAGCATATACAAAGCTCCTGGTTTAATCTCCAACACTACAAAAACAAAAAAACTAAAATAGAACTATTGCTGACCAGTTATCCTACTTCTGGGTAAATATCCAGAGAATGAAATCAGCATAACAGAAAGATACCTGCACTCCTCTGTTTTTCGCAGCACTGTTCACATAACCATGATATGGAATCAGTCGAAGTGTCCATGAGTGGATGAATGGATACAACCATACAATAGAACAAAATCTTATTATTTTGGCAAAATGGATGAAAGTAGAAGATATTGTTAAGTGAAATAAGTCCACAAAAAGACAAACACCACATGTCCTCACTCACACTTGGAAACTAAAAGAGTTAATCTCAGCAGAGAGTAAAATATTGATTTCTAGAGGCTGGGAAACCTGGGGTAGGAAGGGTCAAGGGAGTTGATTATCTACCAAAATACCACAGTTAGGTGGAATAAGTTTTAGTGTTTTGTAATACTTCAGGACGACTAACATTTACAATAGTGTATTATACATTTTACAGAGAACCAGAAGAGAGAGTTTGAAGGATCCCAACACAAAGAAATGATAAACATTTAAGGAGATGGAACTGAAAATTATTCTGATTTGATCATTTCTCTGGGTATACAAGCACCAAATCATTACATTGTATCACATAGGTATGTACAATTACACATCAAAAATAAAAATTCAGATTATATAAGTACTTAAAGTATATGATTCAAAAACTTCAGCAACAAATTTTTAAATTTCTATCTTTTGTCCATGTGCCCCATATACAAAGAGAGAAGAAAGCCAAGGCAATCAAAAGCCTCTTTCCTAAAGGACCATGATGACATTAGTGCTTTTAATCTGCTTTTTGCATGGATCCACTTTATTAAATTGCTACCCTGCCTGCTTCAGACTGTTTGCAATCTTAGTAGACTTGTGTACATGAAAGATCTATGTTCTGGGCACTGATCCAAAAAGGTCATTAACTGCAACCTCCGATGTAGCAGTTGCCAAAAGATTTATTTTTGACTTCCTTACACAATGATAATCAACTTTTATGTTTTCAATGAGTGTTTTGCAATGCCTGTGAACTTCTCTACAACTCCAAGTCTAAGAGATAAATCAGACTGTGTAGCTAGACCGAAAAGAAAGTCTAAGTGGAAATAATTCTGTCACAGCCAACGCTACCCAAGGATATTAACAAAGACCGTGTTTTTTCTGCCTTTTAAGTAGTATGTGTGTGTATATATATATATATATATATATATTTTTTTTTTTTCGGTACCAGGGATCAAACTCAGAGCCTCATGCTTGCAAGGCAAGCACTCTAACCACTGAGCTAAATCCCCGGCCCCAAGTAGTATATTTATGAAAGATTTTTCATCAACACCCTCTATAACATGGCCTAGGACTCTTATAACTGTACTTGAACTGATTTATGCCCTTTCATTTATAGTAAATATGAAAGTATCAAGTTTTAACTGGAAAGAACTCTCCTTTTGAATTTACATGGCTGAGTCTCATTAATCCATGCAGAGAGTTTACGAAATCATCCCAGACACCAGGTGTGTGAACTAAAGACTGGTTCACAGACTGAGCATCCAAATTTGGAAAAGGAACCTAGGAGAGAGGGATAAGAGTAGAGTCCAACCCAAGTAAGCTCAAGCCATGTTTGGGGCTTTAGGATATTATATAGGGTAGAAATTAGATAAGCATAGCCCCAAAACCTGGGCAAGAAGTCAATTAATAACTATTGGTTTGAATCAAATAGGGATTTGAAGCCAGGTAAGATAGGCTGCATACTATATTTCTCAAATTTTGCTTTTTTCTTTCATGGCAAGACCAAAAAAGGTATATAAGGAGTACTTTGAGAAATCCCTGTGGAGCCTGAGCAAACTGAAAGCTACAGTTTGAAAACCACTGGACTAGATGACCAGAGCACTTCTGGGAGGTGGTGTTAATCCAAATTCTAAGAATCTCTACTTTCTTTCCTATCAAAGATCGACCACTGCTTTGAGCTCATAAGTAAGGACTTGGGGTGGTTGGTAAACTGCTTTTCTTTCAAACATCTACAACCCACATCCACTGACCAGTTCCTGCTATCAATACTCTGACCTGATCACTAGACACGTGGCTAAGGAATAAGTCAATCTACTCTCCAGCCACTTATACAGAAGACAGTTTTTTTAGTAAAAGCAGTTAAAAAAAACCCAAAAGAATAAAAAGAACAGCAGAAACACCTGATTCTAAGTGTCAATTCTAAATATCTTTTTGAGCCAAAATTCCACCGGGAAATATGAAGCAAAATTATTGAGAGTGATACAAAGTAAAAGATAAAAAAAGGAAATGACTTGTTTAACACTTTCACAACAAACCATTTGGTAGTTAAGGTGAGACAAGTGTTGCTATCTCCATTTTGCTGTTGGGGAATCTGAGGCTCCAGCTGAGAAACTAACTAGGATGCAGAGGCGGGACTGAAAGCTAGGCCCGCCTTACTTGTGATGCAGTCATCGTTTGGCTACAACTCAGCCTGCCCTGCACAGCAGAGAACTGAAACTAAATGAGCATTTTATAAGCAGAATCTAACCTTCTAGGGGTTTGGATTCAACTTCATTTTCATAAGGCTTCTGAGGTCTTAGATGAGCAAGTCACTAGGAAGGACTAACCTTGATCCACGAGGCCCTCTTAAAATAACTAGTGCTTGATCAATTTATTTTGTTAGACAAATTATGTTGCAGTTAGGTCAGGGATGACTAGAGCAGTAATGGAAGATAGGACTGGAGAAGGAAGTCTCCATTGCTAAATAACCTTGTATTACTACAGACACATGCATTCTTTGTATTTGCTATCTATGATGCTGGCTATCGCTCATTGTGCAAATAATCTGTAAACTCTGGGTCAAAGACAGCAAATATTTTCATTTCACATAACAATCCACTCCATTGACAGTTGCCACTGCAGTGCTGTATCAAGAATGATTGTGAGGTCGATTCCAGGCACAAGAAAGAATTCTGCTATCACCTGGCAATGTTTGCCATGGACACAGGTATAGGGAGTGACGGCATCTCTACCGAGAATTTGTAGTTCTTTTATTTATTTATTTACTTTTTAGGGATTCATCACTTTACTCAGAAAGAGGTGGCCAAAGAGGGGGACATTCAGAGGCATTCTAACCTTACAGCAAGAACAATCAAGTCAGCCACCTAAAAATCAGAATAAAAAACAATGCCACCTTGCTGTCATGTCCTTCTAGGCAAGGTCTCACTGTATGAATGCATGCACATGATACTATTTTGGAGAGAAAAATAGACAGCACCCTCTGATTTTCCTTGCCAGGGGGACTCCATGGGGTGGGAGAAGTCACTTAGTCATCACTAGTAATCTCTTAACACAGAAAGAGTTGGTCTCACATGCACACAGTACTAGTTTAAGGGTTTATTGTAAAGGACATGGATATGCTGTGGTTCATTTAGGTTGCAATAAGGCACTTTGCTATATTTAGCATCCTCCTAATCTTTCAAGCAAATCAAGGTCCCCTGATTTTCCCACACTGGGAAATCTGAGGCACAGACAACAGGTGACCCACGGGAGATGGATGGTGTTCTAGGCCCATTTCTCAGGCCAGCTACTGTGTCCCAGGGGCAGGATGGAAATTACAGATATGAAATATTACATCCATTCCATTTTAGCTCACAAGGTTCAAATCCCCTTTCCATACGCAGCTAGAAATACTCACCATCAGCGATAGATTTTATAAGATAAGCCTCCAAGAAACACACAAGGGACTCCAGGTGGCCTATGTGTGCCACTACGGGAGATTAGGGTGAGGGTCATTTTAGAAAAAGTGCAGAAGTCTCCTAACATTTATTCCTTGACCATCACGACCTCTAGGCCCTGTAGTAAGTCCACTATTACAAGGCACAGCAGGGAGATGGCAGAACTCCTAACTTGAGATGACATGGCTGCTCAAATTAAAGGAAAGGCTGTTTCTTCCAAACCACAGAGATAGGATGCAGAGGAGGCCAAGACAAGGGAGAAGCCTGGGAGAGGCAGGAGGGGACTTTTATTCCTGTAGATACCAGGGGCATTTGCAGCTTTAGAATGGGCATGAAATCCATGGAAAATGATAGGATAATAAGGCAGTTTAACAGGAAAAGTTTAAACTGAATTAGGCTGTATTGAAAACGGATCAGTATATCTTACTGAAAAGTTCTGGGCTGTCACTGTAAAATGGTATTTTTACTTCTAGGTGAACCTTTCACTACAATAAACCTACAAGTGTGTGCTCTATAATCCCCACACTGATCAACTGTACTTTATTTTTTGCTATCTTGAGTTCTTCTTTTGGCCTGCTTGCCTTAATTCTTATTTCAGGGAATCCTTGTTTTTCTACAATGTTCTCCTCTTCAGCTTCACACAAAGATCTATTCTTTCTCTGCCTGCCATGCTTTTAAGTGGGGTGGGGGTGGGGGTGGGCATTTTGAACGAGGGGCTACTGCTTTGGATGTACTGTCATTTAAAATTTAAATTAGTTTTTGTTTCTCAAAACACCACTCATTTTTTTTAAAATTTTATTTTAATGGTACATTTTAGATGTACATAGTGATAACATTCATCATAGGGGATTTGTACCTGTACAGGATATATCTGGTTGTTTCTTTTTTCTCCTGTTCCCCTCCCCTCCCTTCAACCTCTCCTCCCTCCTTATTTACAAAAGCTTTGTTTCCATTTTGTCCTTCCCTTTCTTATTTCTCTTGTTCCTTCCCCTCCCCTTGCTCCCTTTCTCATTTGGACATTTTCTTCCCTTTCCCAATATAATACATTTTAGTCTTTATTTACACTTTCAGTTTCTCACACCAGAGAAACAATGCGATATTTAAACATGTGTGTCCGATTTATTTCACTTAAGAGAATGGTCTCAAGATGCATCCATTTGCCTAGATCTCAAGCTTATCATTCTTTATGGCAGAGTAGTACTCCTTTGTATTAAAAAAACACATTTTCTTTACCCATTCTGCTGTTGATGGACATTTGGGCTGTTTCCAAGGTTTAGCTATTACAAACTGTGCTGCTATAAAAATGGATGTGCATACATCACCCATTATTCTGGCTATTCTATTCTGAGTTCATATGTTTTTGCTCTTCTTAAATGAGGATTAAGTAAGAGAGTACAAGCAAAGCACTTAAAGGCATGTTTAACTCATAATAGTTGCTCTATAAATGATAATTTTGCTATTCTGTTTCCTAACAATCATATTTTCACTTTAATTTTTTATTTGATTATTAAGCACTTAAGAATCTATTTCCACTTCAATTTTCTATTTTGAAAGAAAGTTTATGATGGCACTTTAGGAATGACAAAATGTATAAAATGCCATTAGCAATAAAATTATCAAAATATTACAAAATTGTATAGAATTTATTCAGGCCTTGATCCATATATGGATTTAGTGATTTTATTGGGTTTATGGTATCTTTTAATATATTTATTCTATGCATTGATTGTTTTACCTATTTCCCTAAATTTAGTTATGGTCATCTACTATGTTCCAAGAGTTCCAGTGCTTCCAGCAACTATGCCAAGCACTGAAGGGGATAATACATAAATGGTAGGCCAAGTTCCTGAACTCAGAGCTTGTAGAGCGGAAGAGATCATATTATCACAAAATCATTAACAAAGAATGAAAATGTATGGAATCAAATGCCAAATTGAAGATCATTATCTACTATGTGTAATAAGTCAGGAATTATAGTGTGTGCTCTAGAAGGTTCCATTTTTTTTCTCCAGTACCTTCATTCTGAGCTACATCCTCAGCCCTTTTATATTATTTATTTACTTACTTATTCAGATCTAGTTGGCTTCTATGGGCAATTCATGGATTGGGGCAGCTTCTATTCTAGGAAATAGAACAGAAGCCCCCAGCTGGGAAGGGCAGAACAGCCAGTTTCATAGCAGGAACAAGGAAATGGAACAATAGAAAAAAGTGGGCTGGTTAACATCAGGTTACTTCAGTTATATTTTTGTTTCATTTTGTTTTTGTAGGAGTTAAAGCAGAGGGACCTTATTGTTATTCTGTCAGGTGAACTGTAATCTCCTGTTTTCAAGAAAAACTGGTTGGGGTTCTGTCTGCTTCCTTAACATTTCTGCTTGATTGTGCGGTTTGTAGCTGATGTAGGGAAAAAATATAACTCCTACCCTGCTAGATGTCAGTTACGCCAAGTTCATGTGAGTTCATGTTCCCTGAAATTGAAGAATGAATCCTAAGGAACAAAGGAGGTTAAGAGTTGGAAATTTATTGAGAGAGAGAAAGAGAGCTCCTGAGAGACAGGAGGAGACCTGAGTGGGTTGCCAATGAGCCCACTTTTCAGGGGAAGTTTTAGAGAGCAAAATCACAAGGCAGGTGCAATGTATGTCAAAATTATGATTAACCAATAATATTACAAGTGTAGTCACTTAGGTAATATTGATCCAATGGTGAAGAAGGTCACATATTAAGTGGACATGGAAAGAATAAAGACATTCCAGGATGGGGTGGATCTGGAGGTCTTGGTCACCCACCTGGGTGACCTAGACTTTATCAGATCAGATGAGTGTAATCTTCAGTTCATTGTTTGTCCCTCAGCCAGGTGTGTAGCTCTGGTCTCTTCATCCTTTATCTTGAGGCCTGATCTTCGATGGATATGCCTATAGTCATAGTTGTAGAGAATTCTCCTCTTGTGTACTGACTCCATCTAGGGCCCAACCCTGTCTGACTGCCTATAATGTTTCTACCTAACTTAGCTGTCTATAATATTCCCCCCTCTGAAGAGGTACCCTAGCTGCAGTTAGGGGAGAATGGGTGAAGTTTCCGTCTAGCTGCTTCAAGCTGAGAAGGGTCGGTGTCAGGGAGACCGCAGTCAGTGACCTCTGGAGAGCTCATCTGATGGGCCTTGCATAGAAGTCATGTTGTAGTTTAGCAGTTATGAACTCCCTTCACAAGTTGATCTAGTGGGTCCCAGTGAAAGGAGGCTGGCATATTTGTAGTTGGTTCTATCTGTATGATCACTGGAAATTTGGCATCCTCTAGGTGAGAATAAACAAATTTTCTAAGAAATTAAAGCATGTATAACCAAAGCATGGCACTAGAATGGAAAGACAGATTGGAGAAAAGAACTACATCTAGCTATGGTATTGTTTTATGTATCTTTTTGTTATACTTTTCTGCTGGGCGTTTAAGACCAAGTTAAAGTGAGACCCGCGTTAATAAAAATTGACCTCTTGCTATCTATCAAGGTCAGTTTAGGCTCTACACACATCACTTTTGGAACCACATGCAGAGCCTCTCAGCTCCTCTGTCAGTGTCAGTCACCAGGATGGGTCACAGTCTGGCTTGACCACGTGGCTTCCTGTGGAAGCAGGGGAGACTTTTCCCTCTTAAGTGACCCCCTTTTTTGGCTGTGTATTAATTGAATCCTTCTCTGGTGTCTAGCAATCTCCCTGTTCAGGAGGTTGGATGATTCACCAAAGCTGTGGGATCTTGTAGAAAAGGTCCCTTATGACCTGGGTCCTTGTTGACCTCAGAGGGTCAGGGCCAAAATATTGGCTATCCTCTTAGCCCAGTTATCTTTCTAGTTTTGGTCTCTAAACCTCAGTAGCTGAACACCCAGGAGAGAAGATTGGTTACATCAGTATTATATTTTACAACCTTATCTGAATCTCAAGCACCTTGAGATATATAGTATAACCAATGAACTGTTATTTCTTTACCAAGCATGGTTGTTTTAGAAGTTGAATCTCTGTAAAATGTTATCAAATAACAATCATAAAGTCTTATAGAGAGAGGTTGAGATAAGGATCACATATCATTTAGTATGACAATCATGATGACATTATTATCTTTGAAACACATGTAAATGTCTATCCCAGTATAGAATAGCTTTTTTAGTCATCTATCTTTACATAATTACCAAATATTGAATGGTACAACTTGTTATCCTTCAATAGTGTTCCAGAGAAGCATATACCTGCCTATAGATATACCTTGTAAATTATTAATGTCTAACATTTAATTTTTAATGTGACCTTTCTAGGCTGCTCAGTGTCTGAGCATCTCTAAATGTAATGACACATACATATACATTACATAAATTATTGTTTGGCTGGTGGTCTCATGTTGGCTTGACATGTATCCCTTTCTACAATTAGCTCTTCTAATTATCTTGGCGGGACCTCCAAATGATACAGGGGAAAAAAATATAACTTCCACATAGATGTCAGTTATGCCGAGTTCATGTTTCCCCAAATCGAAGAATGAATCCTAAGGAGCAAAGGAGGTTAAGAGTAGGAAATTTATATAGAGAGAATAAGAGAGCTCCTGAGAGACAGGAGGGGACCCGAGTGGGTTACCCTACATTTTTTATTTTGAGACAGAGTCTAGCTAAGTTGCTTAGTTTCCCAGGATGGGCTTGAACTTGTGATCTTCCTGCCTCAGAATCCAAGAGTTCAGGGATTTGCCACCACACTCAGCTTAGAAGGTGCTTTTGTGCAGGTTCACTATAGCTGCTGATGGAAGTTAGGCTGCTAAAATTCCCTCCCTTTCTTATAGATGCCAAAGTTACATTTTTCTCCAGAGTAGTTGAGGTATATTGTTTAATAAATGTTCTAATTGTACAAGGGAACTGTTTCAGTTACGTTGTCTATAAATTCTGCAACAAAATAAAAACACATTTTAAAATAAAAGTTCATGATACTTTAGAAGGCATTTCATGAGGTGAAAATGTATTGGAATATTATTATGCACACTGATTATCATTTAGTAGAATGAGAAAATTCTCTTTATTTCAACTCTCCAGTATAAATTCTGGGTAATTAATTCCTTATATTTGTAAAAACCAAAAACTAAAAAAAAAAAATCATGCTTCTTGATTCATATATGTTCTCATATTTTTTCTTCGTGGTGTCTATTATAAAATAAGTGGAAAAGGATTCCTATTGGTAATCTCAGTCCCAGTCAACAAACTTCAGTGAATACCTCCTGTGCACCAGTTCTTGTGCTGATGATGTGAAAATACATAAAATAGAACACTTGCTTATACAAGGACATGGGGGATTACTAAAACTTTTACAGCAGTTCGTAATGCTAGTATAACACTTAACACTTTGTAATAAATTTGCAATGAGAATATAAAGAAGGAAACCTTAATTCCACCTGAATTAAAGAAAGGGGAAAGCATCACAATAGTGGTGGGACTTTCACTAGATCGTAATTGGTAAGGACAATTTTTACCCAGTAGAAAAGAGAAAAAGGGGAAACTAAGCAGAAAGATGGGCATAAGCAAAGCAAGATATATGTGTGAAGGATGAAATCTGGGGCAAGGGAACAGTCCTGTGTGGCCAGGCCTATATGTGGCTAGGAGTTACAGGAAATGAAGTTGGGTTAAATTGGAAAGGGTTCTGAATGGTGTGCTGAAGAACCTATAATAACTACTCTTATTTTTAGAACTTCCATGTGCCAGGAAATGTGCTATATGCTTTAAGTATGCATTCTCATTTTCTCCTCACAAGAACTGCATGAGATCAGTATTGTTTTCATTCCATTTTAAATTTGGCTCAGAACATAAATGGCAGAGCCAGAATGTAAATCAGGTCTGTTTGATGTCACAGCTCATGCTCTTAATCACTCTGTTTCTGCTGCCTACCATATTAATTTCTTGCTGGCAGGGCACCCTTCTCTTCTTGTTCAGTCCCATTAATACTTCCATTTTATTCCCTCTTTCTCAACTCCCTTCTTTGACTCTTTTATATTGAAGCATCTTTTGTCATAAACAAACGATTTACAAGGAACTTGCTGTGACTACTTTCTTAGTACACCAGTCTCAATTGAGGAATATGTTGGGGAACATCAGAAGTCATCTGACCCTCAAGCCTTACAACTTCCAGGTCCTATATGAGCTAAATACATCTGAACTTGGTTCATCAAGATAACTCACTACGCTAGCTCATTTTTCTATTGCTACGAATATACCTGAAAAACAACACAAGGCCGGATACTTTATAAAGAGAAAAGGATTAGTCAACTCAGTTTTGTAGGCTCAAAGTCCAAGGTTGGGAACCATATGTTCGGTTTCCAGTGAGGGCCCCCTTGGCTGCATCACAAGACGGCAGATTGGTACTATGACAAGAATGGACTCAAGAAGGAGAGAATACATTGTGAGACAGGAAGCCAGAGACCAGAGAGTAGATAGTCTTCATCTTTTTATAACAACCACTCTGACAGTGCCCTGCAGGAACTAAATTAGTACTTTGCTAGGACTGATATCCTAGTGACCTCCTCCTAGGACCTGCCTCTGAAAGATTCTCCCACCTCCCAACATCATCACACTGGGGACCAAAGCGCCAGTGCATGAATCCTTAGGGAACACACCTAAACCATATCCGAACCATAGCCCCCACCAACTGTCTCACTGGCAAAATGCCTTGCCTGCCTCCTATCGACTGATCTAATTATATGAACTTATATGATCAGCTCTGGGCTGAGAGGGAATATAACAAGGTTAATCTATTTCTAAACCTTTCTTAAACTCTAGGAGATTCATCAAAGACTTAAGAGGAAGATAAAAGTCACAGCCACCTACCTACTCTCTTAATGACAGTTTATCTCTTCCTAGAAAAGAAATTTCCCACTTCTCAGTGTGAATGAAATGTTCTCTGCTTTGGAGGCCTACCCTGTAATCTAGGGAAATTGACATTTCCTGTTCTGTAATAGAGTCAAGACACTGGTTTGATTTTTTTTTTTTCATCAGAAGTTCTTTTGTTTTCATGTCATATGGCAGCCTGGATTGCATCTGTTCTAACTGCCAAGAACTTCACCGTCCTTTGGGGAATATTTACAATGACACTGGGTCTAAAACTATAGCCATCCCCTCTCTTGTTGAAACAAGAGTTTTAGCCTCCTTCGTATTTATGCTTGTCACTTGGCTGCTTGACTGGGGCCATGAGTGCCACCTGATCGGAGCCACTGATCGGTATATACTTGAATAAACATATCTTACCTTATATGGAAATTTATTCCATTCCAGTTAGTGCCCATGCTTTTATTTTTATTTAGTTTGTAAGGTAAGCAGGGTAAATTCCATTGGCCTTCAATAAATGCAGAAAAGTAAACCTAAAAAGATTATTTTTTAATTTTAACTCTCATTTTATATAAAAACAAAATTTTATGACAAAGATAATAAGAGTAACAGTAGTTAATATACTCTGTATCAATATTCTCTAAAGTGAGTAAAATTTGGAGTAGAAACAATTAGGACTCAGGTCTCCTATTGGCATGGTGGAAAATCTACTGTATCACATAGTTTGACAAGGTGTAGACAAGGTTGCTTCTACTTCTCCAGATACTTCGTACTCATATGCTGTTTTTTGTTATCACTTAAGAGCCTCTGAGGTTCTGGGAGTCCTAACTGAGGATCAGCAGTCACCTAGAGCTGACAGGACCTTTGGAGACACCTTGGGAATTGCTACTCCAGGTCCTGGCTGGGTGCGCAATCTCAGTGTAATTGGCCTCAGAGCTGTTAAGCCTTTTATATACCATAGTAATCAGTAATATGAACTGGTTTCCATATGCCAAGCATAGTGTTTGTGCTTTGCAGGGATTATATTTTTTATTCTCCCAACAACCTTATTAAGTAGGTATTAGTTTTATTTTTCATTTTTAATGTTCTTGGTCACTTGAGTTTTTGCCACCCCACTACTGCAATATTAGAGGTTTCCTAAGAGTGACAAAGACGAGTATGTATTTCCCTCCCTCAGTCTATGTCTTGTGTATTATTACCAGATTTTTGAGATCTGTCATCTGATATAATTCAGCCATCTAAAGTATACAATCCAATGCTCTTTAGTATATTCACAACATTTTGCAAACATCGCTCACATTCTATTTTATTTATTTATTTATTTTTGAGAAAGGGTCTTGCTATGTAGTTTAGACTGGCCTTGAACTTACTATGGAACCCAGACTGGCCTCAAACTTGCAGAGATCCTCCTGCCTCAGCCTCCCAAGTGCTGTGATTCCTGGTGTGCACCACCACATCCAGCCCATAATCCACTTTAGAACTCCCCCATAGAACTCATCTCTCTATTCTGGTGGTGATTTGTTTTTGTTTTGATTCCATGGATAGTGGGATCTGGTCTGATTGCAAATCTGTCTTAGGTGCAGATTGAGAACAGAGATCAAAGACTCAGATGCTGCAGGAGGCAAGCAAGTAACACCAAAGAGTGAGCAAGCATTAACTCTGGAGGGAACTGTTTCAAATCAGAAGGAACCTGCCCTTTGAAAAATGGCACAGCTACAATTGATTCAGACTGCAATGTGGACTCAGTTCTTTTTCAAAAGTAGCCAGAAATAATGTAGAATTTTACCAGAAACTCTCCCCCTCCCATCTCCACAACTGAATTTAAAGCTTCAAGACTTTAAAACAGGATAAAAAATCCTGTGAGCCAGGCATGGTGGCACATGCAATGTAATTCCAGCACTCTGGGAAGCTAAGGCAGGAAGAGCAAAAGTTTCAGCCCAGCCTGAGCAATTTAGTGACTTAGCAAGACCCTGTGTCGAAATAAAAATTATAAAAGGGCTGATACGTAGATCAGTGTGAATGCCCTGGTTTCAATTGATCTCCAGTACCACAAAAAAGACTATATAAGGTAAATAAATAATGTCTGTGGGCTGAATTAAAATCTTGAGTCACTAGTGTATGACCTCTGCATTCAAAGAATAAGGAAACACTCTAAAATTTATTTTTATTTGCACTATTTTTCTCTACCACTTCCCCAACTATCTAACTGATATCTGATTTATCTGACCTTAGGGTATTGACTTGTGTATAGTTTTGCCTAGCAATGATATGGACTAGATAGCTTCTTGAGGGACCTCCCTTCATCCTGGTCAAGCTCTCATCTGTGTTCACCTCTTTGAAAAGATATTTGGATGGTATGTTTTTTATGACTTTCAAGAGAGACAGCATCTAGCAAGTTTATCCTACTAGGGACCAAAACTTGATACCCAAACTCAAGATGTCCTTTGGAGCTGATCTGAAGGAAAAACCCTAAAGCTTCCTCAGTTTCTAATTGTATCCTTGACAAAAGGACAATCTGATTTGCCACAGAGTATATAGCATTAACATGTGCCCTCCTTTTTTAATCACACTGCCCACCAGGTGCTATTGCTTGCCTTTCAGCATCAGGGCTAATTCTACAGGCTGTGCTTGAATGAATGTCTACATTAAAGGTCATGTTAAGGATTAAAAATGATGTGTACCAAATCTCTAGCATGGCACATGGCCCTTGGCAGGTGCTCATTAAAAACAGAAGTACTGATTATGTTTCTACTGGAGTTTGAGAGAAAACAGAGATTTATGATAAGAAAAAAAAAATAGCAGCACATTGCCTGCCTGTCTTGCCAACAATAGAAATACAAGGTTTCTGATATACTACATTGTATCTGCAGAAATAAAATAAATAGGCATAGATTTTCCCAACCTGGGCTTTGGCTGGCCCCTACATGCCTTTTGCATAGTGGATATGAGAATGCATAAATCCAATTAGAATCCCGTGTTATGGATGTTTGAGTTGCTAAGGCTACCAAATCGAAAGAACATTATCCTGGCAATGAACTCAGTTCAACTGCTACATTCTCCTGGCAGGTCTCACAAAAACAAACAGGTATGCATCTCACAGGCATCAGGTCTACTATAATAAATAAAGCAATTTCAAACATCATAGTCCCTTTTTACTCACTGTGATGATGAGTCAAAATAAGATTGGAAGATATTATGAGTAAAATTGTGTCCCTACAAAAGCTATGTTGAAATTCAAACCCCTGGTACCTGTGAATGTGACACTGTTTGGAAATAAGGTCTTAGTGTATTTTGTGCTGCTGTAACATAGTACCACAGATTGGGTAATTTACAAGGAAAAAGTGTATTTCTCACAGTTCTGGAGGCTAGAAAGTCCAAGAGTGAATGGCTATATCTGATGAATGCCTTCTTGATGCATTATAACATGGAAGATGGCATCACATGAAAGAAAGTATGAATGATAAAGAGTGGGAGCAAGAGAACATTTAACAGAGAACGTACTTTTGTAACAAAACTACTCTCACAATAACTAACCCACTCCCATGATAATGACATTAATCCATCCATGAGAGTGCAACCCTCCTGGCCTAATTACCTCCTAAAAGGTCTCAGATACTGACACAGTGGTGAGTAAATATTAGTATGGTTTTGGGGGTTGTTATGGTTTGTGTCTAGATGTCCCCGCAAAGCCTCATGTGGTAAGAGGTAGCTGGATCTAGAGTGTGTGATTACTAAATTAGTCCATTGATTGCTTTGGCATGGTTCTGCTGGGATCAAGGATGTGATGCTAAGATTAAGGGTATTAGGATTAAGGGTGAGAGTACTGCCCACCCTAAAGACAGGTAGCCAGGATAAGATATAAAATACAGGAAGAAGCTGGTTAGCTGCTTGCTTGCACCGCTTGCTTGCATCCCTTGCTTACCTGGCTGCCTTCTGCCTGTCTGCCATGCCACCCTGCCTCGGACCCAGCTAACTGTGGACTGAAACCTCTACAAACTGTGAGCCAAATAAAACTTTCTTCCCCTAAATTTGGGTGTCAGGTATTTTGTCCCAGCAACCAGAGAAAACTAACTAAGACAGGGGGAGATATTCAAAGAAATAGCAGAACTTTTATAGATGTAATCAAGTTGAGATAATATGAGGGTAGAATGGGTCCTCAATTCAATATGACAAGTATCCTTATGAGAAGCAAAGAAGGGACCCAGAGATGATAAATACAGAGGAAAGATAGCTATGTGAAGACACAGATTTACAGAGAAAGCATGGCTATGTGATGATAAACGCAAAGACTGGCATTATGCAGCTATAAGCCACAGAACATCACAGATTTCTAGTAACAGCTAGATGCTAGGAGAGAGACCTTGCCCCTGACAACACCCTGATTTCAGGTTTCTAGCCTGGAGAACTGTACAATACATTTCTGCTGCGTTAAGCCATGTACTTTGTTGTACTTCATTATGACAGCTCTAGGAAACTAACATGAGACGTATGTTAGCAGTGTGCCCTTGGAAGTCAGAGAAATCCCGACTCTACTGCATTCTAACTCTGGCCTTGGCAGATTATTTAAAATCTTAGAGCCTTTATTTCCTCAGCAATAAAATAAGCAAACCACTAACTATACTATAGCATTATTTTGAGAATTAAATAAAATATTAGAAGTTGAAAGTGTCTACCATATAAGAATGGTGATTTTTCCCCCTATCATCATACATACATATTTCTGGAAAGAGGTTTAGTTTAAAATGCATAAAAGCGTCACACACATATATAGAGTATGGTCCAGATATTTCTAAACTGGATGCAGAATAGTGATTTCTAAGTATACACCCAACAAAAATGTATGCCTAGGCTCTTCATAATAGCAACACTCGTAATAGTAAAAAAACATCATTCATATGGCTATTAACATTAAAATAAAAATAAAACTGTGGTATATTCACACAATACAATGCTACATAGTTATTAAAATAAGTTACCCATAAGAATATGCAAAAAAGAGGGTGAAGGTTCCAAACACAATGTTTAGTGACAGAGGCTAGAAACAAAACAAGTACATACTTTACAAACACATGTAAAATTTAAAAATCAGGCAAAACTGATATATAGTGTAAAAAGCCCTGATGCTGCTTGCCTTTGTGAAGAAGTAATTATTGAGAGCATCATCAATAGGACTTCTGAGGTGCTGGTAACACTTTATTTCTAGATAAGGTAGTTGGCTATGCAGGGTGCTCATTTTGAAAATATGTCAAACTGTATAAATTTATTGTATGTGTATTTTCTGTATGTATGTTATGTTTCAATAAAGAGTTTAAAAAATATATACCACTTGACCTAGTAATTCCACATCTGAAAAGATGACCTAAGGGAAAATAAAATGTATGTTTGAGAATATTAAGCATAGGAATATATACAACAGCGAGTTCAGAGGAAACTATGGAAATATTCAACAGGACAGATGTGGTTTAATCATTTATGAGATATATATATATATATATAAAGTATTAGGCTAGAAAATGGTTTTATGTCCATTCTTCCATGGAAATTTTTGTTTTAACAACTCTCATAAGCTGGTCATTAAAGAAATCTTTAGAGATTGTCTGGACATCTCACTTTATGCCTCTGTGCCTTTCATTTATATGGAGGGAAAGTGAGCTGCCTAAGTAATGTATCTGCTCAGGTCACCTTCTGTTCATGTCAAAAGCAGAAGAAAAATGAAGGTGAGATAAAATATGAAATGGGATTGGGCTGCACAGTATTTTAGCTTGAATAACAAAAGAACATCCGTCATCTTGTAGATAGCAAGGGTTTCAGTGCACACTGAATATTCAATCAATAGTACTGGAGCAGCTGGCTAGACATTTGGAAAAGAAAGAAAAGGCAGATTACTATTTTACTTCTTATACCATAATAAAGTTCAGATAGAATAAAAAGAGTAATTGTAAAAGCAATAGAAAATAACACGGAAAACTTCAAAAAGTAATTTTGAAATAGGGAAGACATTTTTAAGCATGATTTGAACCCTGATACCCTAAAGTTGAGGAACTATAAAACATTTAACATTTCTTCATGAAAAAATACCATAAAAAGGTAAGCAAATAACAAGTTGACAAAAAAATTTTAAAGTAAGACGAGGGACAAAATTTTTCTTAAATTAATAGTAGATTTTATTAGAAGGGGAGTAGAAGGGAGGGATGGGGAAAGGGGGGAACCAAGAGGGACAAATTTTTAATAAGGACCTTTTATAAATCCAAAAGAGACTAAAACCCAGTAAAAAATGGGGAAAAGAAAAAAGCCACTCACAGAAACGTACAAATGGTACATGAAGATACACCTACACTCATATGATATTTCTCATAAGCCAAGGTACTGTTTTGAATGATTTACACATTGTCATCCCCCAAACAAGCCATGAAGTAGAAAATGATATCATTTTCATTTTTGAGATAAGGAAACTGAGATGGAGAGGTTAAATGACTTGCCTAAGGCGATACAGTTGACAAGTAATAGTGTTGGAGTTTGAACTTAAATATGATTGTATATATGCTTATGCTGTTTGAATTTTTAACATATGTGTATATGCATTATTTTTTCAATTAAAAACAGTGTCAATAACAAATTATATAGACTGTCAAATTATTCCAAATTACTACATGTATCCAGATTGTTTCAACTAACATTTATTGGTGCTTAAAATGTAACCAGGATTTACACTAAGCACTATCACAAACATCTCTTCTTTGAGTCCCTGGGGAAATTTACTAATGCTTTTTGAATCTGGGTTCTTATTTTTCAAAAAAAATTTAATACCTTTTATTCTGCCTTCTTAGCAGAATTATTGGAAATTTCAGATAATATAATGGATATGAGGATCCAAGACAAAGGATAAAAGGTTGAAAAAATTATAGATGAAAGGGAAGAGGGACTGTGATACTACCGTGTGAGCCTGGCTGTTGTGATCAAAACAGTCCACGGACACTTGATCACTATAAAAATATGTGCTAGAAATGCACCAGGAAGACGCCAGAGTGCAATCTATAGATATCATACTTCAAATCTCACTGACACTTATTAGCTCTCAGGACATAAACACATCGATTAGTTTTTTTGAATGTCTGTATTTTCATCTCCGAGATGGGAATAATAATATGTGAAAATCATCCTCCACAACTGTTTAAATTATTCTGATGTCCTTGAATAGCCCACTGAATGACAGGAGAAAATTGTTAGACTTTAATAAGCCAAGGAAAAATTGATCTCTAGTATATAGAAACAATATATAACAACAAAACTACATGAAAAGTAATCAATCCAAGACAAGAACAAAGAGCTAAAAATAACTTGAAACAGACCAAATGTAAGAAAAGAAAATTTGAAATAACATGCCCACATATATCTTCTGATATCATATCAAATGTAAATGGACTAAATGATTCACTTTAAGATACAGTACAAGGCCATAAAATTGGATTTAAAAGAAAACTATTATAAGTTTCTTGTAAGAGATCGATCTAAATTATGACACATGAAGATTAAAAACAAAAGGATAGAACAAGCTATAGCAAGCAAATATCCCTCTCTTATAAACTGATAAACAAACAATCCAAAAGTCAGCAAGACATGGAATCTTTGAACATTATTAGCCAAATTAATCCAAATGACATTTATATATTATCATACTCATTAACTGAAACTATGGTTTGGATAAGGTTCAAGTGCTGCTCAAGGCTTCATGTTTTGAAACACAATCCCCATTGTGCGGTGTTCTTTTAATCTAACTACAGAGTTTAGAGATGGGACCATGGGGTGTGATTAGGTTTAGACAAAGTCAATAGGATAGAGTCCCCGCAACTGATTCTTAGGGGCTTTACAAGAGGAAGAGAGAGGTTGGGGGTTTAGTTAAGTGGTAAAACACTTGAACAGCATGTGTGAGTCCCTGGCTTTGGTCTCTCACACTATAAAGAGGAAAAAAAGAGGAAGAGACCAGACAGACACACATATACAATGCACTCTCCACCTCTTTCCATGTAATAGCCTGTAGCACCTCAGCACTATGTTAGTAACACGGACACCACTCCATGCAGACCCTACACATTTCACCTCCAGAACTGTGAGCCAAAATAAAACTCTTTACCTTGTAAAGTAACTTGCCCCCAGTATTTCATTATAATAATGAAAAAACAATTAATATAATGCTTTTTCAAGTCTATACAGGTCATTTATTAAAATTGATCACATGTTCAACCACAAAGCAAGTCCCAACTACTTAAAAAGATTGAAATCATATAGGATAGTTTCTGATCACAGTAGAAATGATTAATAAATAACAAAAAGATAGCTGAATTGTGTCCATATGGTTGAAAATTAAGAAATATACTTTTAAACGAACCACAAATCAAATAAAACACAGCAATAAAAAGTAGAAAATATTTTAACTGAATAATATGGAAAATTCTACACATTGAAAATTTTGGGATGTGGATGAATATACTCTTGTAGGAAAAACATACAGTCTTAGGATGCATATTTTAGAAAGAAAGAAAGATTGAAAATTATTGGTTTAAGTATCCACCTCAAGAAAGAAAAAACACAATAGCAAATTAGGCCAAAGAAATTAGAAGAAAAAGATAAAAAATGGGAGCAGAGATTTAATGAATAAAAATATATAATTAAGAGGGTCAACAAAGTTGAAAATTAGTTCTTTGAAAAGTTCAATAAAATTGATATACACTGGAAATACTGATAAAGAAAAAAGAAGGAAGGCGAAAGTTACTAGGCTAACTATACGTCCTGATTTTGCATCCCTTTTCATTCTCAATAATGTTCTAGTTTGAATGATAAATTATATGGTCATCCTATAAATACTAAATGTCAAACGTCTACAGGGTATGTCACTACTGATTCCCTCTACAATGTCTTGCCCCTCTTTCCTACATTTCACCAAGGCCCATTTGTTTGGCTTACGCCCCTTCCTTCTTCTCAACTGCTACAACCCTCATCTAAGGTACAAATTATCTGTCACCCGAATTGCTGCAACAGAGCCTTATAAAAAGTTTCACTGTCTCCATGCTTTCATCCAACCCATTTGTTCTTTATTTGCTATCAAAGTGATCTTTTAAACCACAAACTAATCAGTTTGCCCCTAGGATAGGTATGACTGTCAGATTTAGCAATAAACATACAGGATTCTCAGTTAAATTTTAGTTTCATATAAATAACTAGACAGATAGACAGGTGGGTAGGTATATAGATATCTTGCCAAAAATAATGTATATGCACTTCAGGAAAAGAAAAATGTGTATAAAGACTTTAATACTAAATGTATTGAGATGTCATGAGATAAATACAAACTAATTTTGGCTATTAAAATTACAAGAAGTGCTCGATTTGGTGGCCATTAACTTCCAGACATTTATTAGTATGGTGAACTACTGCCTGGGTAACCTTGTTTATTAAGATTGCTGTACATATGTTTTCAATTTCTTCTCTAAAGACCAGCAGTGTTGTGAGTTTTCTGTGACATAACACATCCTCTAGGGTCTCTCATACAAGGGTAACACCATCCGTTGAGAAAACATCATGCTACTTTTCTTTTCCTAAGGTGTGTACACATTTTTGCCCCCAATACATACATATATATATATAATACACACACACACATACACACACGTGTGTGTATGTGTGTGTGTGTGTACTATTTTGGACATAGTTATACTTTAAAAAGCATTGTTTATCTGAAATTCAAATATGACTAGAAGTTTTGAATTGTACCTGACAACTCTGCCTCAAGATGAAAACCCCTTGATAGCTCCCATTGTCCTAGGCATAAACATAAATTTAACTCTACTTTCTATTTTCACATTCCTTACAACTCACCCCCTTTTTGGCTGTAATTTAACCAAAATGACTTTCTGTCTCTTATATGCTGCCTTTTCTGCTTGGAGTATACCCTCACTATCTTCAATGCCAATTGTCTGATTAATTCTTACTCAGAATCCAGATCTTAGAGTATGCCTTATTTCTTTAGGGAAGATACATCTGACCTGCCCAACTCAAGTCAAATCTTCATGTGTCTTCTTATATGTTGTGGTTTCCTAGCTCATTGTTGGGATGCATTGTAAACCATCCAGAATATAAATCATAGATGAACATTTAGAATGCATAGACTCCATTTAACACCTCTAGCAGCTAAGTTTTCCAAGTGCAAGCTGCAGCAAATTTCTGAACTTTGATCAAAGAAGAACAAATCACACCTAGAAAAAGAACAGACCTATTTCATTCACATAAAGAATATTTACATCAGAGCAAGTAACATTATAAGAATTATGTTATCATCTTAGTCCTGCATTTACAATTGGAAAAACACTCCACTTGAAGTTTCAAATGTGACTTGCACATATCTCGGTCTTTTAGACACCTACGTATATTAAGGACATGCAACATTGCACAGGACTACACTTACCTCCTCTTTTCTGTTTAGTAGTGCACAGAGAACCAAATTACAAAGGAGGGGAAAAAAGTTTTGCATTACATTCTTTAGTGTTTTCATTTTCTGGCTGAAGTTCTCAGAGTATAGTACCTAGTATTGTCTTTACAATATTTGGTTTCTTAATTCTTTTCTGAGTATGTGGCCCCAGAGTGAGTTACTAAGAAATCATCGAAATGTTTGGCTGGGTATACTTAAGGAAAAAGAAAAGGCCTGCCTTTCCACGGTGAGGTAGCATGGCTTTCCCTTCATAAATAAGTGTCTTTAAAGTGTGGGCCATTAGACACACAGATCAGCACCTCTATAGATCGTTGAGCATAAACTCATATGCTCCACTCTGAACTATTCAGGTAAAATTTTGAGAGTAAGGCCATGGAATTTGCACCTTCTACATAATTTTGCAATTATTTGTCAGGATTACTCTTAGAAAGAAGCATCTATCTAAGTTGTATACTTTCTTAAACTCTTTCAATATGTGTTTCAGGGAAATGTCACTGAAAAGCAGCAGCATTCAGCTGGATAACTGAGAACAGAAACTCCAATGGTGCAAAGCTATGACTGGAATGCTGTCTAAGTACATTTTTTGCTTTTGAAGCAAATTTGCAATATTGCTTCATGGTCCCTTTGGAATGAGTGTGGCAGATTTAGGTGAACTCAAGTATTCTGCCTTGAAACAATACCAGTATAATACTTCCCTATTTTACTATGGAAGTTTAAATCTGCTGGTGAGCTTCTTATGGTGCAGATGCTCAACAAATTCCCCCCAACTCTTTTAAGTGGAACAGAAAGATCTCAGATGGAGGTGTACAATGAAAAATGTAGACTTTTGAGATGAATCCCATTTGTGAATATGGAATATATGTAAAATGTAATCAACTGTGAGAAGAGGCTACAAACACAAACACAACAGCAGTAAGGAAGGTACTATCAATAGTAAATTGGGTGGGGTAAATAAAATGCTGTGCTCTTTTGGTTTGGTATGTTTTCTTAGCTTTGCAGAGATAAGGGAATAAAATATCATTTTCCTTTTGTCTGGTGTAAGAATGACAATAACTAAATGTGAGGAAAAAAACTAACTGCCATTCACTCTTAGTGCCATAAGAAGTGGTAGAGGCTGCAGTAAACATAAAGATTGAGTCTTGTACAGTAACATAAGACATGATAGTAAATGGCAACTACACTTAGCCTCGGTGACAGGAAAACCATGGAAAGGGGAAATAATGGACACTGTAAACTGAATAGCCCTGGATAAGATGGGCTGATATTCTTCTACACTAACTCATTGATCATTTATGGAAATGAGAGCCTTTTGCTTCCTGGTACTATGATTCTTCCAGAGAAGCTGGAAATCTGGAAATTTATGTATGGTATCTTGATTTTATATACTGGTAATAATTTTATAGTTTGAAATTACATTCAATAAGGACAACATTAAATTAAACACTGTGTTGCTCACATAAATGTAGAAATAAGGTAGTTTGGTTCTTGGATTGACTGTTCGTGACTTCTGAAAAGAGGAATATTTAACATATTACTGGATTTCATCCATCAAGAGAGACAAAACTAAAAAGAAGAAGAAAAAGAAAAGCCAGAGGGTAAAACCAAGAATTAGTCTAAGAGGTAAAAGGACAAAAAATTTCTCAGAATCCAAGAGAAGTATGAACATTGATGGAGAAACAGTTATCAGAAGTACCACATGAAACAGAGTGGTCATAAACATATCATGGGTCACCACTGGATGGTACCTCAGAGATTGCATAACTAAATTTTACATACAAGACCTTAAAACACAGAGGTTAAGTGGATTGCTCAAAATAAAACAGCTAGTTAGTGCTTTGTTCTCACAATACCCAGTGTTTCTATTAGACAAAACTTTCTCTAAAGGTCAGGCCAATGAACTAGTTAATAAACCATCTATGGGAAAAGCAATGACTAAAGTTTACTGATAATCTTTTATTTATGTCTCTCATTGTGGCTGGCTGTTAAACACCTGACTGTGGGTAAAGCTTGTATTTGTTATGCATGACAAACAGATTTATGGATTGTCATCTGATTATTTAAGCCAATTTGGTGGGACAAATAAATGAAAAGACCAATAAAAACAAAATTGTGAGCAGTTTGTTTTGGCAAAGATAGGAGTAGTAGTTGAAAAGGGAAGGTAGATTTACACTAACTGCTGAATTGCTTCCATTCCACTGCTTTAGAAGCATAAGAATAAATTCTGAGTTGAACAGGGCAAAGTGTCAGAAGTTTTAAAATACTGTTCATACAGCATATCAAGTTACTCAAGCAAATTCAAGATGTTTGCTTCTGTGAAATTCTTTCACAAATTCCTTCATCCCTTCCCTTATTCAGCACACTTTCATTTCCAAGAAAGCCTAATGACAAATTTTCTTCTCCCTTCCTTAAAGCTGTCTGGTTCTTCATATCCTGGCCAGGAGGTACCATGACATAGTTGTGTTTTCTCTTTCTCTTCTTTAGTACATTCTCATTTCCGAAAAACCCAATGACAAAATTTTTTCTCCCCTCTTTGCTTAAAGCTGTCTGGATTTTCATATCTTGGCCAGGAGTTACCATGGCATAGTTGTGCTTTTCTCTTTCTCTTTCTTGATCTCTTTGCCTTTCCTTCTCTTTCTCTCTATTTCTACTTCTCTTTCTTTCTCTTTCCCTCTCTCTTCCTCTTTCTTTTTTTTCCTTTCTTCCCCTCCTTTGCCTCCAAATATATGTCACCTGACAAGGAGTATTTATTCATAAGCCATTAGTGTCTAGATCTTGCGGCTTTTCTCTCATTCTTTGTTTCAATAAAGAAGAGCCAAGTTCAGTAATAATGGATGAAGTGATGCAAGCACAGTTCTTACCATTAAGATAGGTCTGCATTCCAGTGTCCCAGCTTGGACTCACTAATCGAGGACTTTCTTGTGAAAACTTAGGGATGGACTACTTCCCTCAGATGTAGTACTTCAGAATGCACATGTGAATGGTAAAATAATATGGAAAAACACAAGCTCAAACTGTCTTAGAGAATCACATTTTCACACACACACACACACACACACACACACACTGAGACTAGTACAAGAAGATGACTTAAACCTCAGGTGGAGTGCTCTTAGTAAATCAGTGAGTTTTTTTTTATAAATACCATATATTTGAAAGATATCAATATAAGAAGAAGGTATGGTTTGTGTTTCCAAGAACATTAATTTTCCTATGAGGAGACAAACAATTGCCAGACATGATATAATCTGATACCTAGAAGCTATGGGTATACCGAGGAAGTACAGTAAGATCTCACAAAATAAAGAGATCAGCATTAGACAAAGCTTCATGAAGAGAGAAATGATTGAGCTGGATCTTGAGAGATAGTTAGGATTTGGATGGGTGGAGAATGTACACCAAGCTAGGAGAACAGGACAGTAGGCATGGGGGAACAAGAACAGGAATATGAACAACAGGGAAAAGGTGATCCAAAATGAGGTGGAGAATTCATAAGGGTGAGTAGTGGCATATATGACTATAGAAAAGATGGGGTGTCTTAAAATTCAAGCAAAAGAGTTGGTATTTAACATGTCAGGATCATTCATCATTTTCCATATTTTCCCTTTCCCCTCTTTTTCCCCTGTTGCCTTTCTGCTTTTCCCCTTCTTTCCTTCTAGTACTTCTCTCCTCTGCTCACCATCCTCCTTTTATATAATATCTATTACACCTCTTTGTCCTTATTTACAATTATGGTCTCTCATATCAGAGAAACAATTCGATGCGTGCTCATGAGTGTCTGATTTATTTCACTTAAGAGTATGTTCTCAAGAAACATCCATTTATATATGAATGACTCTAGTTTATCCTTGTATGGGTACGGAATTAATGTAATGAATGTGACCATTGTATGTAGAATGTACCAATACATGTTCTTGGTTTAAAATAAAATAAAAAAAATAAAAAAAATACTGATATAACATGTCAGGAAACACAGAACTATTAAAAGTTCTTTCACAGGAATACAAATTGACATCAATATTTAAGGAACAACACTCTGGCAGTATTGTCCATCAGAGGATAGAAGAAAGGGAGCTTGTTAAGGCATTGATGCTGATTTGAAGCAAACACAACTAGCCTTCAGAAAATGGAGGTGGGTGTGATAATGAAAGCCTAACACTGATTCTTTCAGATTATCCAATCAGGTAGTTAGCTGTAGAGTAGAGACTAGAATCCAAGCTTTTTGATATCTTCACAAGTTCACTTTGCTGTATGCCAAGCTGTTAAAATGAGAGCAGAATAACCAAATGGAAATCCGTCTAGGAAGCAGTAGATATGATGCAGAAACTCAGTTGAATGAATACTTATTCTGTGATGAGAAGGATGGTTTCTGTACCCTTAAAGATGGATGATCTTTGAGAAGGAGAATCTAGAGATAAGCAGAGACTTACAGAGATTACAAGTTGAATGGAAGAAGAGTAGTTACAAAAAACAAGAGAATATTCAAGAGGGACTTGTGTAAACCAATAGAAAAGAGATTGTTCAAAAATAAATGATGGAAAACTTTTATTTCTGACCATAATGAAATAACAGTCTAGACTTACTTTCTTGGGTGGAACATGTACAAATGTACACAATGTATAAAACAACAGTTGTCAAAACATTAGACATCACACAATGAAGTATCACAATCTCTGAGAGATGGAAAGTGAACGAGCGGGGTCTTATAATTGATCCGTCTTACTGGCTTGAGAGTATCTCCAAGCCACAGCAAAAGGAGAGAGAACTCAAGCAAAATTCTAGTTAAAGAAACAGAGCTGAGAGTCTGGTGAGACCACAGCAGTTTGAGTTTGTAGGACAGAGTACCGAAGGGGAGAGAGGTGCACAAAGAAAGAACTATAGAGGTTTGCAGACAGTTCCCTCAAATTTTCAGCTGAATACTGATCAGAATATATATGTGTTGAGCCATCTGAAGTAACTAGATGCAAGGGTACTTGGTGTTCATACAAAGTTCAGAATGGTTCCTGTTCCCACTAACCAGACTGCAAAAACTGAAGACTCATAGGTCAATAAGTGGAATACACAGAAAAGTGTTAACCTTGGCAGTGGAAATAACTAGTCCTGCACTAATTGTACTGCTTCAATTCTGCCTATGAAATATTTACAATAAATCCAAAAGGATCATTCAGTTTTGAATTATGTGTCTGAGAACAAAGCTCAATAATATTTATAAAAACACAAAAATATCCAGCACGCAGAAAAATAAAATTCAAAATGTCCACTTTCAAAGAAGAATTACCAAGAATGCAAAAAGTTCAGGTAAATGTAACCAATATTGAGGGGAAAAAAGAATCAAAAGTGACACAAAGAATATAGATGGAAGAATTAGTAGGTAATGACTTTCAAAATTACCTTTATTCCATATTTTCAAGAAACTAGAAGCATGAACATGTTAAAAGAGAAATATGGAAGATTAAAAAAGAACATAATGAAGTACTAGACATGAAAACTTTAATATTTAAAATGAAAAATACACAAAATGTGATGTGTTAGAGTAAATGTTACAGATAAAAAGATTATTGAACTGAATATCCTGAAAGAGAAATGATCCAAAAGAAAACACGAAGAGACAATAGTATAAAAAACAGAGCATGAGAGAAAAGGAGACAGAAAAGGCGACAGAGAGAGAGAGAGAGAGATTGTGAAACAATTTCAATTGCTCTAATATAAGTGTAAATGGGATCTCTGAAGGAGAGGAGAACATAAAGGGGAAAAATAGATTTGAAGAAATAATATCCCACAGCTTTAAAAATTTCTCAAATTTCATGAAAACTATAAATTCACAGATATAAAAGCTCAAAAACCATAAGAACAATATATATGAAGGCAATTGTGGTAAAACATATCCGACATATCAGAAGTAATCTTCTAGAACAAGTATGAGAGAGAAAATTATATATGGAAACACACTACCTAGAAAAAAAGACAAAAATGACAGCAGATATCTCATCAAAAACAACAAAGAACATTGCTCTTAATAGCTTTTCAGTAGAAGAAGAAATACTATTTAACTAGAGTACTTTATTCAGAGAAAACATTTTCTAAAAACAGAGAAATTAAGATATCGTTAGTGATACAAAAGCTGAAATAATATTTTACAGACTCACCTATAAGAAAGGTAAAAAGAAATATTTGTGTTGAAGACAAATTATATCACATGGCAGATATAAATACAGATTTATAAAGGGAGTAAGGAGTCTCAGTAATAATAACAAAATAGAAAATATAAATATGGTTCTTATCATTTAAGGCATTTTTAGTGTAATTAATTATTTGAAGGAAATATAACAATGTACTTTGAGGTTAACAACATACGTACAATATATTGCAAAGATTACATGTAGAAATATATTCTCGCAAAATTTCTATATTATATGTGAGGTAGTATAAAAACACTTAAAGAAAGACTGATAAATTAAATATGTATGGTATAATCACTAAAACAGCAAAACAAAAAGTAATAGCTAATAGGACAAAAAAAGAAATAGTCATAAAAACGACCAAATCTGAGTGACGGCAGAAAGAGTGGAAAAGAACAAATAACAGATACAGAAAATAGAAAAAAAAGAGAAAGATAAAGGATTTAAACTTAACCATATAAGTCATCATATTACATATGAATGATCTAGGGTTGTGGGTTTAGCTCAGTGGCAGAGGACTTGCCAAGTGTAACTGAGGTCTTGATTTGATCATAACACTAAAATAAAAATATGTTAATGGTACAAACACCAAAATTAAAAGAGATTATCATACTGGATCTTTAAGAAGGCAAAATCCAGCTCTACTTGCTGATAAGAAATCTATTTTAATTATAAAGATCCAAACTATTTAAAAGTAAAAGAAGGGAAGGGATATGACATGGTAATATGCATCAAAAGAAAGATAAAGTGGCTCTGTTAATATCATGCTATGTGGATTTCAGAGTGAAGATTATAATTAGGAATGTAAACTGTGATTTGATAATGATAAAGTAGTCAGAGCTTCAGTATGACATAATGGTTCTAAATGTTTGTGCCCTTAGTAACAGAGCTTCAGAATACATTGAAGAAAAAACTGATAGATCTGCAGGGAAAACAAAGAAGTACAAAACTAGAGTCAGAGGTTTGATCACCCTTCTGTCAAAGATTAAAAGAACAATATACACAAAATCAATAGAAATATAGAATACTTACATGATATTTTAACCACCTCGAGCAAATTAACACCATCATTCCACCCAACAATAATACTTATTCTTTCCAAGTGTACATGGAATATTTACCAACATAAACTATATTCTGGGTGATAAAACCTAATATCCAAAATTTAAGAGGATTTAAGTGACTCAAAGTGTGCTGTGTGATCATAGTGGAATTAAACTAGAAATCAATAATAAAAGATCTCTAGGACTTCTCAAATATATGGAAACTAAATAATAAAATTCTAAGAAATACGAGTCAAAGAATAAGTCAAGAAGGAGATGCATAAAAATGACACAACGAACTAAAATTCTAAGAATGTAGCAAAAGCAGTGGGGAAAGTAGAATTTATTGGATTAAAATTCACCATATTGGAAAAAAGAAATCAGTCAACTCAGCCTCCACTTTAAGAAACTAGAATAAGAAGAACAAACACAACTCAAAGTATGAAGAAAGATAATAATAAAGAGCAGAGCAGATATCTATATGCAAAGGAAAATACAAAAACAGTAGAGAAATCAGTGAAACAAAAAGCTGGCTCAGAGTAAGCGGACCCATGCTGGACGAGCACACCCCAGCGTGTGAACAAGCAGACCTGAGCTGGATGAGCAGGGTCTCTCCCCCATACAAGCAAGCAGGCCTTAGATGGATGCATAGTGCCCCCTGACCCAAGGGAACAACCAACCTCCAACTCCAAGCTGGTTCTACACTTTGCTTCCCCAAAACACTGGGAAGCAGTGGTGATGACTAACCAACTGACCTGATCCTGGAAACAACACTTGAGGAGAGAAGGGAGAAAACTGACCCCACAGCAGTGGATATTAAGTCTAAGAACCCACTCAAACTCCTGTCCTGCAGTGTACTTCCAGGAGAGACTAGAGGGCTGACTCCATTCCCCATCTATCAGTGGGAGCAAAGACAATCATTGGCTTGGATGGTAAGCACAATCTGGGGAATAAAGACAGAGGAACCTCTGGTGAAGAGAACTGTAAAATCCTGTAGTCGCTAAAGTTAGTCAGAAAATCATTACTGGCTGTATCCCAACAATGCAGATCATAGAAAGAAACCATCTATTCAATAACACAGGAAAATTTATTTGACTCAAGTTTTTTGGTTTGCCTATTTTGTAATATTTTATCTTTCCTTCATCAAATTTTTTGAGGGCTTGGGGGTTTTCTCCTCTTTTAGTTTCTGTGGTGGACTTATTACTGTGGTCAGCTTGAGCCAGAATGCCCAGCTGGACTGAGCTGGTGTGGTTCTGGCCATAGAGGACCCACCTGAGGATTGTTGCCGACGCGACATAAAGCAGAATGGGAGCAGAAGATCGTTGCGGGCTGTTTCCCAGGAGAAGCTCTTCTGTGGCTGGTCTCCTGAAGGGGACTCAGTTGTTCTCACTGAAGAAGGAGCTTGGGGCCTTGCTGTCATCGAGGATGGCTGTTGTTGCTGCGAGGGAGCTCTGGTCTTCATCTCTGCTGCAAGCACCATATCCTGGTTCCAGTAAAGATTTCTTCAGCCATCCTCTGCAGCTGTGGACATGCGCAGGACAGTGCTGTGAGTTCCGGCCCTTGATTGGATCTTTCGGGTCTCCAATCCATAGACAGACATTAAGCACTCTTCCTGCATTTGGCTTATGGGTGAATGTTGTAACTTATAAATGTCCTGTATTAAATCTGCTCTCTTTCAGACCATTGGCTCTAGAAAGGTAACTAATATACTTTCTTTTATCTCCTTTTCTCTTTTTCCCTTTAAACTTTTTTCCCTTCCTTCTTATCTTTCATTTCCTGCTTGTGCTGTTTATCTTTTTCCTTCTTTTTCTTGTTCATTCTTTTCTGTTACTATTCTTTCATTTTACTTTTACTCCTCAATAGGAGCCTCTATCTTAATTTTTTCTCCTCCTTCTCACACTACTTTGACTAACTTTTCAAACTTTGATTTTTTTCATTCCAAATCCTTATTACCTTTACTAGTATACTAAGGTTTATGAATTTCTAGATAGCTAGTTAACTTTACACTATTGCTGTTGAATACTGTTCTATTGTTAGTAGAGGTAAAGTTGTTCCATTTAGTAGCTATTTATGGAAGGTCAGTAGTAAGTTAATGTTTGGTTTGTATTAGTGCTTATACTGTAATTATAGATCTCTTTTCTATGGACATGGGTGGTACTTTATTAGTCTTTAGGGTTTGTCAAAATTCGGTTTATATTTCATGTTATAATTGATGTTGAATTTATTAGTATAACCAAGGTGACATAGCTGTTTCTATTAATTGGTTTTCTTAGGATGTCAATATCTGGATTGACTTGAGATCATGAACAACATTGTGACCCATTCCTGGGAAATTGAGTGCCGAGCCAAATACTCTGTAAACTCCCATCTCAAGTACTGTAAATAGTGGTGGTTTGATTTTGGGACAGAGGCAAAAGGCAGTAGTTAACATTTCTAGGAGACACCACTGAAAAGAGACATTAACTAAAGAGGTTTTCATAGTAGAAACAAAGCTCTCCACTACACTGAACCCATAAGCCTCAAAAAATGAAAGAAAGAAAGAAAGAAGGAAGGAAAGAAAGAAAGGAAGAAAAAAGAAATATGAGAAAACGAGTCAATGCCTCATAAAACTACCAACTCCCACAAAGCTGATATATGTGGCATCAAATGGGAATAAACCAAAAGCCACACACCTGAATTATGGAAAATGATATCAGGAGTGGTAACAAAACAGACCAATAAGGCATTTGGGAAGCTCACAGAGGACTTAAGTAACAAGATATTAGGCCAAATGAAAGAAATGATTGACAAGACCACAGAAGACACAAAATCTTAGAAAAGTTAAACAAAGTGATAAAAAAAAAACATGATCAGCAAGAAAAGAATTAGAACCAATAAAATGGCTCCAAAAAGAAATTCTGGAGGTTAAAATTTCTACTAAAAATATGGGCAGCAGAAGTAATAAATGTGAGGACAGAGTGTCAGATCTAGAAGACAGGGATGTGCTTCATGATCAGTTAATGAGAGACAACAAGAAAGCATGAAAAGTGGACCCAACAGTTCCTAGAGGAAGCAAAGAAAACTAGTCTAAGTTTAATTGGAATTAGTGAAAAATCAGAAGACAGCACAAGTGACATAAAAAAACCCATTTACCAAAATAAGAACAGAAAACTTTCCGGATAAGGGGAAAGAATTTGAACATAAAGATAAGTGAGGCATATAAACCCAAATACCTACATTCAGGAAAGAACATCACCACAACATATCATAGTCAAAATCCCAGAAATCCAAAACAAGAACAGAATCTTTAAAAGGAGTTAGAGAAAATCAACGCAACAATTATAAAGGACAACTTATTAGAATTACAGAAGACTTTAAAACACAAACCTTAAAGGCAAGGAGAGCTTGGAGTGAAGTGTTTCAAGCCCTAAAAGAAAACAATCTCCAATCTAGGCTGATATATCCTGCAAAGTTACCTTTCAAAATTGATGGAGAAACAAGATACTTTCATGATAAAGAAGACCTAAAGAAATTCATGACCAGCAAACAAGCACTTTGAAAATTCTCAAGAGTATCCTATAAAGAATCGCTGAGGTTAACAATGACAAAACTGTGCAATAGAATGAATATACCAAGTAGGTTAAGCAGTCAAGCTGAAGAGAAAGATAAAGAATCAGCAGCAGAAATATAATGCAATGACAGGAAGAAGTCAATTCCTATCGCTAATAATTCTCAATGTGAATGGTCTCAATTGCCCAACAAAAAGCACAAACTGGTAGAATGGATCAAGAAATAAAATCTAATGCTATGTTATATACAAGAAACATGTTTAACCTCCAAAATAAGTCCACAGACTAAAAATCAAAGGTTGGAAAAAATATTCCATACAAAGGGAACCAGAAAATATCAGGTATAGTTACTATCTATTCCGATAAAGTGGACTTTAAACCAAAATTAAACAAAAGAGGCAAAGAAAGTCACTACATATTAGTTAAAAGGAACAATCCAGCAGGAAGTGATGGTAATTAACATATATGCTCTGAAAAATTGGCACACCCAACTTTATAAAACAAGTACTACTCAACCCAAAAAAACAAAATAAAAACAATTATACTGAAGGACTTCAATACTCCACTATAACAGACACATCAACTAGACAAAAAAATCAACAAAGAAATATCAGAGTTGAACAAAACCTTCAAACAAACGGACTTAGTAGATTATTGTAGAATATTCCACCCAACAGCAAAAAATACACTTTCTTTTAGCAGCACATGGACCTTTCTCCAAAATAGACGACATGCTAGCCAAAAAACAAGCTTCAGTAAATGTAAAAGAATTGACATTATACCATGCATATTATCAGATCACAATGCAATGAACTTTGAGATAACCACAAAAGAAATCACAGAAATGGTATGCAAATGCATGGAAATGAAACAATATGCTCTTAATTAAACAATGAGTTACAGAAGAAATCAAGGAAGAAATAAGATAGTTTCTAGAAGTAAATGATAATGCCAATACTACATACCAGAACTTATGGGACACAATGAAAACAATCCTGAAAGGAAAGTTTATAGCTATAAATTGGCCACATCACAAAAAGAGAATGAGCCCAAATAAATAACTTAATGATACATCTCAAGGTACTACAAAAACAAGAACAATTCAAAACCAATGTTAGTACAAGGAATAAAATTATAAAGATTAGAGTAAAAGTCAATAAAATTGAGACCAAACAAGCAATACAAAGAATTAATGAGGTGAAGTATTGGCTCTTCACAAGGATAAACAAAACAGACAAACTCTTAGACAATCTAAACACAGAAAGGAGAGGAAAGACCCAAATCAATGCAATTAGAAATAAAAAATGTGAAATCACAACACATACTGCCAAAATAAAAAAGATTATTAACAACCATTTCTCAAACCTGTATGCCAAGAATTGGAGGATTCAGAAGATATTGATAGATTCCTAGATATTTATGAATTATCAAAACTAAACCAAGAAGATACAAAAACTCTGAATAATGCAATAATAGGCAATGAAATTGAAGCAGTAATAAAAATTCTACCAAAGAAGAACAGCCTTTATCTGGATGGATTCACTGCTGAATTCATAAACTTCTCAGAGAAGTTTTAAAACCAGTACTCCTCAAGCTTTTTAATGAAACTGACAGGGAATATTTTCGAAAGTCATTCTTGGAAGCCACCATTATGGTGATTCCAAAACCCCACAAGAATCCAACCAAAAAAGAGCACTATAGACCAATCTCTTTAATGAATATAGATGCAAAAATCTTCAACAAGATACTGACAAAGAGAATGCAACAAATCATCAAATAGATGAGGAATAATGACCAACTAGGCTGCATCCCAAGGATATAAGGATCTTTCAATATATTCAAGTCAGTAAATGTAACACATAAGCAGAAGCTAAGACAAAAATCATATAATCATCCCAATAGAAAAGGCCTTTGACAAAATCCAATATCCTTTCATGATAAAAACAGGTATAGAAGGACTCTATCTCAATTTGATAAAAACCATTCATGACAAACCTACTGGCAGCATCATATTAAATGGGCAAAAACTGAAAGCTTTTTCCCTAAATTCAGGAATAAGTCAAGGATGTCCACCATAAACACTCCTGTTCAACATAGCACTCAAAAGATTAAATCCCCCCAAATAAATGATCCAATCAAAAATGGACAGTCAAAATGAATAAACATTTCTCAGAAGCAGCACTAATGATCAATAAATACATGAAAAAATGTTCAACATCACTGGCCATTAGAGAAATGCAAATTAAAACAACAGTATGATGTATTCTTACTCCAGAAAGAATGGCTATGATGAAGAAATCAAATAATAACAAATGCTAATGAGGCTAAGAGGGAAAAGAAACCCTACTACATTGTTGGTGGGATGTAAACTAGTACAATCACTATGGAAATCAGTATGGAGATTCCTTGGAAAACTAAAAATAGAAATGCTATTTGACCCAGATTTTCCTCTTGTAGGTGTTTTCCCCAATAATTAATTATCATGTTACAGTGATACATGCATATCCATATTTACAGAGGCACAACTCATAATAGCTTAAGCTTGGAAACAGCCTATATGTCCATCAACAGGTGAATGGATAAAGAAAATGTTGTATTTATACACAACAGAGTCCTACTCTGCCATAAAGAACAACAAACTTGAGGCATTCATAGGTAAACAGATGCACTTGGAGAACATGATACTAAGTGATAAAAATCACACATACAGGATTAAATATCACATATTTTCTCTTATATGAGAAACTCAAAATATAAATAAAAAGCAAAATAGAGATAGATAATAGGAAATAAAGAGATCTTTTTCAAATGGGAAGGGGAACAAGGAATGGAGAAAGGAAGGAGGGAGATGAGAGAAAGGGGCTAGAAAAAAAAAATCAATGAAAAAATGGAAGTACGGCTTTTGAAAATGGGAAAGGGACCAAAACGTGAAAGGCGCAGTGAGGAATGGGAGACATAGGGGACAAAAAAGAGTTAAAATGTATTATTTACATGTACAAACCCCTATGGTAAATGTAATCATTATGTACTGCTAACATGCAATAATAAAAATAAATAGAAAATAAAATCATGAAAACCTAAAAAATATATAAGATCAATTTCCAAAAATCAATTGTATGTCTACATAAAAGCCTCAAACAATTGGAAATAAATTTTAAAATTCACTTCCATGTACAACACAATCAAAGCCATAAATATATAAGTATGCACTTTCTAAGATATGTGTGTATTCTATATGCTTAAAAGTATAAAACTTTGATTGAAGAAGTCAATGAAAACTAATAAATGAAGATATACTTGCATTTTGTGTTAATGAATTGTAAGTTTCAAAACTTTTGAAGATGTCAGCTCTCCCTTAACTGATCTGTAAATTCAACTCAATTGTAATCAAAGACTCAGCTGGAAATTTTGGGGGGATTACCAGTCTGTTTTTAAAATGCATATGGAAGAATTTAATATGTGGTTTGGAATGATTATACTACATAATTTAAAATAAATTATGTAAATATTTTACTCCTTAAATGAGGGCTATGTTGAGTATACTTGGTTCCTTCTGAAAGGAACAGCATGCAACAGGAGGGCAGTCTGGGACTGAGTAGTTTAAGAGTAGAGAAGCCTGCTTCAGCCAAGGGATCAAGTGAACAACAGTAGTCATAAATTGTCTATATTATGTGATAAAAACAACACTTTGTGCCATCTTGCTTTCCAAATCCTGGAACCCATCTGATCATGAGAAAAACATCAACCAAATTAGAAAAGAGGCCTACAATACATCTGACATGTTCTCCTAAACGTTGTCAGGGTTATTAAAAACTAGGAAATTCTGAGAATTTGTATAGTCAAAAGGAGCCTAAGGAT
Organism: Hystrix cristata; assembly: GCA_004026905.1. Classification (NCBI taxonomy): domain Eukaryota; kingdom Metazoa; phylum Chordata; class Mammalia; order Rodentia; family Hystricidae; genus Hystrix; species Hystrix cristata. Next base: position 41,936 of record PVJO010009782.1, read on the forward strand.
ACATGACAACTAAATGTGATGTGTTATCCTGGATGGGATCTTGGAACAGAAAAATGATATTGGGTACAAAATTTAAGAAGAAATCTGAACATGAACTTCAAATAATATTATTATGTTTTCATCAATTGTATGAAAGATATCATATTAATGTAAGATGTCAATAAGAGTGAAAATTGTGTATGTGTGGGGGGATAATATGGTCACCATACTATTTGTCCAATTTTTCTGTAATCTAAAATTTCTTTTAAAAGGCTATTAATTAAAAAATAAGTACATATGGAAGTTGAAAATATAGGCATTAACTCCCTTAAAACTACCCAATGTGTTCTTTATGAAGATTTTGTGTACCTGCAGGGAATTAAGCTCCAGTTGTCACCCAACACCCCTACCCATTACACCCAAATGCCTTTAGGGAGGTAGTACAGAAGGGTGGAAATATGAGAATCTGAGTATCTTTATCTAAAAGTCTGAGCTTTGTAGAAAGACAAATATCACATGTTTTCTCTTACATTTGGAATATAAATTTTAAGAATAAGATGACATGAGGGGAGAAAGGAAACTATTAGAGAAAAGGGAGACTGTCAGTGAAAAGAAGGAGGTGAGGGTAAGGGAGGGCAATGGAGGTGCAGACAAGATACAAGTGTGATGTATGCATGCATAAATAAGACATAATGAAACCCAATATTGTGTATAACTAATATGCACTAAAAAGAATGCCAACAAGTCTGAGATTTGCCTAGAAGAACAGTATGAATTCTTCGTTAAAAATCAAATTTTGTTTTTACTATGCACCCATTCTCCCATAACTACAATGTGCTACCTCATGTGAAATTAGATTTAGACAAAATAAGGAAAATAGTCCACTGCCAATAAATGTCACATGAAAAAACACAGTATAGAGTAGCCAAAACAACTTTGAGAAAGAATAAGATAGAATAAGTCAGTCTATTCAATCTGAAAACTTACTATCTAGCTCTACTAATCAGATTGAGTAGTACTGGTAAAAGGACAGAAACATAGACTAAGTAAACACAATAAAGTACCCCAAAAGAGATCTACACATATTTTCGTGAATTTTTTTTAAGTACAAAATAAAGAATCAGTAGTTTTTTCAACAAATATTACTAAAACTATTGGCTGCAAATCATACAAAACATGATTGCAAAAAATAAACTTTTACCAATGTGTTTCATCTTATAAAATAATCAATTTCAAATGCATCACAGACTTAATCATAAAGTTCCAAACTATAAAACTGCTAGAAGAAAACATGGGGAAGATTACGGGAGATCATAGATGGACAAGTGATTCTTAGATAAAATACTAAATGCATAATTCTAAAAAGAAAAAAGTGAAAAATCTGCTCTGTGAGAGACACTTAAAATAATCAATACAAGCTATGATCTGGAAGAAAATATTTTCAAAATACATAGTTCATAAACAACGTGTTTCAAGAATAAAGAACTATCAGAATTCAATAATAAAAAAATAATTCAGTAAAAAATGGACAAAATATTTGCAAATACATCTCATCAAAGAGGATATATCAGTGGCAAATAAGTATATGAAAAGATGATAATATTATTAGTTGTTACGGAACTACAAATTAAACTAGTAATGAGATAAAACTACACCTATTAGAATGGTTAAGATAAAAAGTACTGACAACACCAAAGGCTTATTAAGGTGCAGAAGAATGAAAACTTTCAAATACTGATTTTGGGAATGCAAACTGTTTGAGCTTCCTTGACTAACTTTGTATGTTTGTTATAATTTTAGTATATCACTACCTCCTGGCCCAGTAGTTGTACTTCCAGGTATTGATGCAAGTGAGAGAAGGATTTATGTCTATAAAAGTATTCCATATAGAAAAATTTGTAGTGGTTTAATTATAATTGCACAAGCTGGAAACAACTGAAACTTTCTTCAGAGACTGCATGGATAAAGAGTGGCTCTCTCTTACAGTGGAATACTACTTTGTGATAAAAAGAAAATTTATTGATCAACACACTCGAATGAATCTCAAATCCTTTATGCTTAGTGAAAAGAATCAAAGTGCTACTTATTGTATGATTCAATTTACATGACATTCTCTTTGGTCAAACCAAAGGGACCAAAATCAGATCAGTGATTGCCATAGGCTGGGATTTAATGAGGACATTAGAACAAAAAAAGTGTACGAGCAAATCCTTTCAAGTGAGACAGTTGCTTTATATATTGATTGAGGGTGATAGTTCCTGAACTGCATGCTTTTGCCAAAAAATCAAAACTGTACTCCAAAAGAATGAAATATACTCTATGTAAATTTAAAAACACAATAAAAATCTTTCTACTAAAAATTGTGGTTAATGTGTACCACATAAAAAAGCATAAAGGAAAAAATTTATGATCATGCCAATAGATGCATAGGAACGGATTGATAAATGGTGATATCCATGCCGAACAAAAAAGAATTATTAGCAAACTAGAAACAAAAATACATGTTCTTAATCTGGTCAATATTTATTCCCAACAGGCACAACAAGTATCATATTCAAAGGTGAAATGCTATAGCTGTCCCTCTGAGATCAGAAATAAGAGAACAATGCTTGCTATTACCACTTCTATTCAATAATTTACTTGGAAGCCTTACCTAGTGCAATTAGGCTAAGAACAGACATAAAAGGCAGAATAATTGAAAAAGAAGACATAAAATGTCACTATCATGAATAATAGGATTATGTAAGTAGAGAAAATACAAAAAAATCTTCTCTAAAGAAACTACTAAAATTAATAAATTTAACAACGCTGCTACATATAAAGTCAAGTAGTTATGTATACAATGTAGTTAAGTATAGAAAAATGAAATACATTTATTTAATCCAGGAATAAGTAGTTATAAAATAATACACTTAAAAGATATTGCTGTGTTTTGGGTACAGTTTAAATGTGTCCCACAAAGATTCATGTGGCAGAACTTGGTCCTCAGCATGATAATGCCCAGAGCTTGTGAAACCTTTAAGAGGTGGTGATTAATAGATGGTGAATAGGTCAGTGGAGTCACTACCTTAATAAGGGATCAATGTTTCTCTTGTGGGATCCCAGTTATTGCCCATGTGAGTGTGCTGTTTAAAAAGAGTGAACCTGGCCTCTGAATTTATTTGGTTCTCTGTCTCATTATGTAATCTCTCTTTTTCACATATTACCCCCATGATGCCATTCACAACACTGCGATGCAGCCCAGTGGGCCCTTTCTAGGAAACCAGTACCATATTCCTGAACCTCAAAAACTATAAGCTAAGTAAATATCTTCTCTTTATAAAGTACTTAGCCCCTGGTATTTTGTTATAACAACAGAAAATTAAGATACCAACCAAAATACCATAGAGAACCAAATATCTAGTGGCTCAGATCAGTTTTCCTGGAAAAATCACTGAAGGATCGAGTTTGCATCTAGGAATTTTACTGTGACGTGCCATCAGGATCAGTATTTGTGGATTTTAGAATTAAGTAGCAGGAAGAGTTTAATTCTGATAAGTTGCTACAGAGCCTTAATGATTCCATAGTATACACTGAAACAGTAATAACCTTTCAGAGTAATCCTATTTATAAGCAAGTAAGTTGGAACTCCACAGAAAACACTGAATACAACTTGTCAATGGGGTTTGAGCATAATTTAAGTCAAGGTAGTTCTCTTCGGTGGAGGGAGAATCTAACAATGAGACTCAGCTGAGAGCATTCTGTTGTCAATACAGATGCTCCTCAACTTATTATGGGGTTACTTCCTGATACACATCAGTTGATAATGTCATAATGGAACTATGTATTTAATACCTCATAAAATCATAAAGGTGAAAAATCACAAGTCAAATCACTGTAAATCAAAAATGTAGTCATAGCAGCTGTGAGAAAATTAGCATCTCAATCCTTTTTGGGGGGTGCTGGGGATCAAACTCAGGGCTTTGTGCTTGCTAGCAAGTGTTCTACCACTGAGCTAAATCCTCAACTCCAGCATCTCAGTCCTAACAGAGAATCTGAGTAGTACACCTCTGCAATCACATTTTGCCACTACAGTACTTTCTTTGTACTGCTTCAATTCATTTAATCAATATAATAAGTTCTGAGGACAACTATTCTGGAATTCTAGTTGGTCTTGTTTTTCCCTTTTGGAACTTACTAGATGAAGGTTAGTGGGATTAACCACAATCTCGACACAGTACCTGGTCTCAAGGTCACAAATGACAATCACAATAGCTCTCCTTTACTATCTCACCATCACCTAGCTCACTTACTGGTTTAAGTGGCCTATTTGATACAGTAATAGTAATTCAGATCTTCATCCCTCAGAAGTCTGAGTTTCTTCTCACTTAGTTCTTCTCAGCTTATAAATGATGCAAGTTTTCAATTACCATAAAAATTGAGCAAGAGTATCAAGAGACATTCTAGTAGACTGAGTATCATACACATTCTTCCCTACTTTCACTGTATAATAGAAGTTCTGTCTGCTGATGATCAGGATAAGTAGATTACCCCTGCCATAATAGTGAGTCCTTTTCCTGCCTGTTTATTAGAAAGAGAAGCCAGAACACCCTGTAATGTGCTGAGATACTTGCCATGTCCCCTGGTAGAGGCAACCCCTATCTGTGAGTCAGGATCTCTAAATGCATAAAAGCCCAGATTTTTAGAGACCTGATGCATTCTGATAAATTCATCATAAAGTGAAAATATTGTTAGTTCAAAATGAATTTAATACAGTTAACCCATTGAATATCATAGCTTAGCAACACTATAGATTATCAGATATTTACCCTCATGATCATGTGCCTGCCTGGAAACTGTAGCTCACGTCTGTTCTCCAGTGTCATGAGAGGATATGTTACCACATATTACTAGCTCAAGAAAAGGTCACAATTCAAAATTTGAAGTACTGTTTCTACTGAATGCATGTGGTTTTGCTTTATTATAAAGTTGAAAATTCGTAAGTAGAATGATCATAATTCAGGGACCATTTGTATACACTTTCCAAATTGAATGACTTAGAGCTTATGACAAGCAGAGTTACTCTATATTTCCACCCTTTTGTTCTCATATTCATGTAATCTAAATATTAGGTACACAACATCATATATTGGTTATTGATTTAGGATGTATGCTACACTCTCAGATAGCAGTTCATACAATATCATCTTCAGTATAGTAACCACTTCTAAAGGGTTGCTATATTGCTTTATCAGGCCATCAACTTGTAGGCAATATGACTTTGATAGAATCAGTGGATCAACGCACCACCACTATACCTCCTTGACTGTAAAGTGAGTTTAATGGTCTCACACAGTGCTACATGGGATTACATATGGGCTGATCACACATTGTGTAAGCATTCACATAGTGGTAATGTCAGAGTCTCTGTAAGCAGAAAAGGCACACACTAGTACCCAGGACACGTGTCAGTTTCAGTTAACATGAATCAATACCTTTCCAAGGTGGAAGGTCTCCAGTTTAATCAATTTGCCAATAAGAGGCTGTCTGGCCTCCTTGAGGGAAGATGGCAACTTTGAGATTCAGCATTGGTCTCTGTTGCTCACAGGTTGAACTTTTTGTTGTTAATTTTATTGGTACGTTTTAGATATACATAATGATCACATTCATCATGGGGAATTTGGCATAATACATCTTGATTCTTTTTTCCCCATCCCCTCCACTCCCCTCAAGCCCTCCTCCCCTTCTTACTCACGAAAGCTTTATTTCCATTTTCCCCTCCTATCTTCTTTTTTTCTTTTCCCTTCCTTCTACGCCCCCCTCCCCGCCATTTCACTTACCATTTGAACATTTTCTTCCCATTTCCCAATATCTCTTATACATTTTGGTCCTTATTTACACTTTTGGTTTCTCATACTAGAGAAACAATGTGAAAGGATGAACTTTTGGCAGGGTCAGTTACTAAATCAGCTTTACTAAGTGAGACTTTTCCATTTGGACCGTGTCTAGCCTCCATTCCTGCCCCTTAGCGTATTCCATTTCTTTCTCTTGTGTCCACACTGGTATTGTCAATGACAGAGTCTAGGCAAGGTCAACTGGCCAAATCATTATGTCTACTTGCTTGTTAGTGCCTTTTTCATAGCTGACGATGGCTGGAGGGCTTGTAATTTGATGATCTTCACATTTAAGGTCCAATTCTACAGATCTATCCACACTACCCTAGGTATATCACATGTTATTTTTTGAGACTTTCTTGTCCTTGATCTTTCAATCTTTCATGGCTGTGAATTCTTACATGCTTTCAACTCAGACCACTTCTTTTTCCAGAAAAAGTGGAAGACCAGCTGTAGTACTCAAGGATCTATCCATTTAGAGAATTTCCCTTGAAATCTATGTTTGGGTTCAATGTCTTCCTGGGAAGGGTTATAGGACATAAGAAATTTACTTTGGGTTTGCAAACACATAATGAACTGACCCATCAATGAACAAAGCTTTGTCTTTTTCTTCACCTATCAGCTAATCATAAAAGAAACCCTGTCACTAGCACCATGGCACTAGTTCATTTTGTTGCTACAAAACTACTTGATACTTGGACTTTGTAAAGAAGAAAGGTTGATTAAGCACACAGTTTTGGTGGCTGAAAGGTCACCATTGGACAGGTCTCATCTGTTTGGACTTTGGTGAGAACTTTACAGTGGAGATGACATCACAATGGCAGTATTGTATACAGAAGTGATCATAGGGCTAGATGAGATGCCAAAGAGATTCTAGGACCCAACTTTCTCTTTTACCAACTACTTATTCTTGTAGAAACTTACTGAGAGCTCAAAACTATGTTAATTCTTCCTGGGGGCAGAACAGGACCCCCAGCAACCTAATCATCTTCTACTAGTACCCATCTATAAAGGATTCCACTACCTCAATACCCACCATACTGGGGACCAAGATTCCAGCAAATGAGTCTTTGAGGACACATTCAAACTACATACAAACCATAGCAATGATCACCAACAATGTGACTACAGTGTGGATTGAGGGAGAGGTTCAGATGAACATGGACAGATGACATGGAAATCTTATCCAATTACTCGTGCTCCCTACTTGTAGTTTATGGCCCTGCTCATAACCAATCTCAGATGTAACACATCCATGATATAGTAAATTGCTTCTAGGTCCATCAAACCTTGTATCTCAGCCTATGATTTCTTAGAACTCAGATTATGATGAATAGTTATGGACATATGACTACTTGATGACCTAAAATGAGTTACTCCAATTATATTGTAGTTCAATAGCATGACTATGACTATAGACTAGTTTTCAGGTGGTATATAATTTTCCTTTGAAAGTGGCATGGCCTTGTTCCAGAACACAGGTCTACACTGTGATTATGTCTTAGTTATTTTTCCCTGTTGCTGAGACAATATACCCGACATCCAAAGTTAAAGGGGGAAAAGTTTATTTGGCTTACAGTTTGTAGAGGTGTCAGTTCACAATTGGCTGGACCCAAGGCAGGGTGGTATGGCAGACAATGAGAAGGCAGCAAGGTAAGAAAGGGGTAGACAAGCATCTTTCTATCCCTTATATCTTATCCAGGCTGCCAGGATTAGGGTGGTGCTGAACCAATCAGTGGATTGATTTAGTAACCACATGCTCTTAATCCCAGCATCACACGCTCTAGATTCAGCTACCTCTGAAAAAGCCCCATCTATGACCTTATGAGGCTTCGGGGGGGCATCTAGATACAAACCACAACAGATTATCTTACTGGAAGTTGTCATAAATTCCATAGGACATCTTTTTCCATCCCTGGTACTTTGAATATATTAGAGTTTTCTAGGTCATGTATGCCAAGCAACATGGCTACTCACATAGCAGATTGGGCCTTCTACAGAGCATTTTCTGCTCTGAACCCTACAAAGTTGTCAGGTTTTTATGTGATCAAATATATTGAAATGGCATCTCAAAATGTAGAATATGCTATCTCCAGAGCTCCCAGCAGGCATTGTTCTCTCTTCTTAGTGGTGAGAGATAAGGTGAAATAAGTTATCATTTATTTTGAAAAAAAGAAAATTCTTTTTTTTTCTGATCCTTAGCATGCCTCAGATCACTGAGTTCTAAAATCTTTAACAATATTTTGGTTTTTTGCTCCTCTTTCTCCTTCTCCTCTTTCTTTTTAAAAATTATGTACTGTCTTAATTATGTTTAGTTCCTTCAAATGATATTTAACATTTCTAACAATTTTTAGTTTCTAGTGGTATGTGTTTGCAGCATATAGTGAGAATTCTTAAATCTTCATTGGATTTATCTCTCACCTTCTGGTGTTCACATTTCTTATTAATTCCTTCACAATACTTGCTCTTTATTTTTCATCTTGCCTGATTAACATGACCTCATTTATAATAGAGCATCAATATGATACTCTGTGAAACATTCATAAAATTCAGAATAATTGGTACTACATTTAAAAGGATAGATAATTTAACAGTGCCAGTGGCAAGAAAATAAATATAGACTATTATCTATGCAAGTGAATGCAAACGGCTTCTGATTTTCCTTGCTAGGATGGAAAAGAACTCCTTCATTAAATCAATGGTCATCAAATTTTAGTGGTCTAGTTAATCAACTCTGGCAAAGATACAAATTTTGGTACAATAGCTGCCATTGAAGCTTATTCTTTCCACTGCCATACTGCAGCAAATATCTACTCTTTCTAACAAACAGGCTGGTGAATTAAATGGGACATCATAGTGAACATTTCCCTTATATCTGTAAAATCTTTAAAGAAAGCAGTAATCAGTGCCATTCCACTGTGGTTGTAATATTATTTATTTTATTTGCTATCTAAGCCTAGAGCATGGCAGAGGAGAATCTGAGAAGCTTCCACTGGGTATTCCTTATTATGGTATTTCTTATCCCATAGGCCAAAGAACTAGTGCAGGTTTCCTGGCAACTACCAACTATAAACATTCCATTGAGACCTTTTGAGGATTTGGGAAATGTGGTGGACCTAATATGGGCAACTTGAGCCAGAACGCCCAGCTGGACTGAGCTGGTGTGATGCTGGGCATACAAGATCCACCTGAGGGCTGTTGCTGATGCAACATAAGGCAGAGTGGGAGCCGTAGCGTTAGCAGGCTGTTTCCCAGGAGAAGCTCTGCTGCGGCTGGTTCTTCCGAAAGGAACTTGGCTGTCCTTGTCGAGGAAGAAGCTTGGGGCCTTGCTGTCATCGAGGATGGCTGCTGTTGCTTTGGAGGAGCTCTGGTTGTCATCTCTGCTGCGAGCATCGTATCCTGGTTCCAGGGATCTTTTCAGCCATCATGTTCAGACACGGATGTACATAGGACAGTGCTGTGGGCTCCCAGACCTCAATTGGACCTTTTGGGTCTCCAGTGCCTAGTTGGACATTCGGCACCTTCGGCATTTGGATTCTGGGTGAATATTGTAATCTATAAATGTCCCCTATTAAATCTGCTCTCTTATAACCATTGGGTATGAAAACCTAACTAAGACAGGAAACAACTACCATATTAGTCTGTAGATTTGCTGTAAAGTGAATTTGGGCCAGAACTCCACTTATTACCTGGATCTCACACATTCCCACTCAAGTGGTGGGTGTGGTCTATGACAATGATTACAGTCCTTGGTTATTAATGCCAACTCAGATTCAAGAGTTCTTGAAATATTTGTATATTTCCCTTTCTCTGGTGTACGTCTGACTAAATAATCACAGGTGCATTTAAGGAAGGATTGGTAAATATTAGCACTATTGAGATTTGGAACTGGATGATACTTTGTTTTTTGTGGGGGGCAGTCCTGTACATTGAAAAATGTTTAGCAGTATCTCTGACCTCTATGCACTACAGGCCTGTAGGATACCCCCAATCATGATAATCAAACATACATAGGATTATTGTCACATGTACTCTGTGGGGTAAAATCATGCCTAATTGAGAACTAATCATTTAGGCAAAGAATTGAATACTGCACATATTTGCCATAGCATTTCAAGTATTTGTCGTTTTAAAATCTTGATTTTTCCAGTCCTAAAATTAGCTATATTTTTATTGCTATGAATACCTTCAGTCTTCTGATGATACATCTTTGCTTACTCTTGATTACATAGATCAGAGATCAGAAAGCCTTTTGTATGAAAGGCCAGACAGTAAATATTTTACACCTCCATGCCATTTATTCTCTGTTACAATTATCAATTCTGTCACTGTAAATTAAAAAAAGCCATAAATAATATGAAAATAAATATGAACGGTTATGTACCTCAACAAGTTGATAGAATAGATGTCTACAACCATCCTCCCACAGAAGCATCAATTTTGCGAAGTACTCATGGATGACAGTGCCTTCGTGGGAGTTAGGGAGCCCAGAGAAGAAGTTTTAGGCTACAGTTGGAACAAAAATCCAATAGTAGATATGTTCAACAGGGTAAGAACAGCTTCACTTTATACAAACCATCCATCCTCTTAATCATGAAGAAATAGAAACTATTAACAGATGGATAACAAATAAGAAGACTGAAACAGTAATCAAAACCTTTCTGGCAAAGATAAGTGCAGGACTTGATGCCTTCACTAGTGAATTCTACCAAATATTTAAGGAAAAGTCCATACCAATCCCTCTCAAATTCTTCCAGTAAATTTCAAAGGACTGAATTTTTCTACTGTCAGTTTACAAGGTCAGCATTACCCTATTATCAAAATCTAGAAGAAACACTAAAAGAAAAATATGCTATGGGCCAAGATTCCTGATGAAATGGATGCAAAAAAATCCTCAACAAAATGTTAGCATCTCAGTTACTTTCTTGTCCTAGAACACAACATCAACACCCACGATTCAAAGGAAGATATGTTTATTTTGGCTCATGGTTATAGTCCATGGTCAACTGGCTCCAGGACAAAAATAGCATGGTAAAGGGGCATAATGGAGGAAAACTGCTCACATCACTGCAGCCAGGAAGTAGAGAAAGAGAAAAGAGGAGCTGGGAAGTAAGTATATGCTACTAGGTCAATCCCCCCAGTGACCTGCCTCCCCTGACTAGGCCCCATCTCCTGACAGCATGTCAACTCTAGTGCCCCAATGATTTGATCGCCTTCAAAAAGACCTGCCTATGAGACCTGAAAAAGGTATGAAGCCTTTGGGGACACTCTAGATTCAAACCATAGCATTCCAACCCTCATCCCCAAAAGACTCATGCACATCTCTTTATGCAAAATGAATTTAGTTCATCTCTAAGAGCTGCCAAAGTCCTAAAAGTTTCAGCATTGCTGAAAATTCCAAGTCCAAAGTCTCCTTTGAGGCTCAAGGCAAACTTTTAGCTATGAGCACCTGTAAAAATAAAAAAGAAAGTTAAACACTATCAGCATACAATAGCACTTGGTAAACATTCCCATTCTAAAAGGAAGAAATCGGAAGATAGAAAGAAATCAGACCAAAGCAAGACTTAAACCCAGCAGGGCAAACATTAAAAATTGTAGTTTCATGCCCAACACCTGGAGCACAGATGGGCACTCCAAATGGCTTGGGTGGCCCCTCCCCCATGGCATTGCCTGTTACATTCCTCATGGTCGCTCTCTTGCTCTCTTTCTCTTTGCTCATTGCCTGTAGCTTTCCTCAGTGAATGTTCCATGTTCCAGGCTTCTCCAACTTTCTGGGATCACCAGCATACCTTCAGCTTTGCTTCAACATGTTGTCGAACAGCCCACTCAGGGACACACTACCTGGTACCCCAGGCCTTCTGAAATCTGCATGGAAATGTCGCTGATCCCACAACTCTTGCATTCTGCATGTTTGTAAAACTAGTGTAATGTGAATGACACAAAATTCTGCTGCTTGATCCAGCAGTAGACAGGCACCCTTGGATCATGGCTACAGAGGTCCCCAGGTGCCTCAATGATTGAGCTCTGTGATACTCTTTCCTGGATGTTCCTGAATGAGCTGAGTGCCCTGGGGCTCTCTTTTCAAAGCAAAGTATTTTATTTTTGGACCCTGTAAAGGGTAGGTTCTTGTGGAGTCCCAGGATGCCCTCCTGGAATGCATTCAAAGCATCCCTCATATTGTCCTGATACAAAGTACTTGGCTTCTTTTTAATGTTAACCTTTTTAGAAAGCAAGTTTTTCTTGATCAAAACTTTATAGGCCCCAATTTTATAAGGCCCGCTTTTATAGGCCTCAACTTTACAAGTGCTTCATTTCTGGCCACCAGTAAAACTTTTCAAATTATTCAGCTTCACTTTTTGGTCCTTCTTATCATGGTAGACAGGGCCAAAATCTACCAGTGGTACCCATGCCAAAACCTTAGCACTGAGGAGCCTTGAAATTTCCTCCACCAGATGAATTAGTCCAGTGCCTTTAATCTCAGTCTCCTACAAAGTCTCAGGACATGAACAAAATGTAAACAAATTTTCTTCCAGAGCATAACACACATGGTCTCAAGTCCAATAGCCAATGGATTCCTCATTCCCAACTGAAACCTCCTGAGCCTGGATTTTACTCTGCATTTCTATCAATATTCTGATCTTCTGAGTTCTGACAAGAATCTTCCATCAACCTTGACTTACAGAATTCTAGGGCTTCTCTAGCCAGTATCTCCAAATCTTTCCAAACTCCTTCTGTGAACCAGTTCCAAAGTCTTCTAAAGCACATGGTTAGGTATAATAAAAGCAACAACCCCACTCCTGGTGCCAAGATCTGTCTTAGTCACTTTCTTATCATTGGGACACAATACTCAACACTTACAATGTTAAAGGAGGTGGGTTTTATTTTGACTTACAGTTATATCCTATGCTAGTCCACCTCTATGACAAAATGGGATGGAAGAGAGGCACAGTGGAGGAAAGCTGTTCATGTCATGGTGGCCAGGAAGCAAAGAGAGAAGCAAGGAGTCAAGAAGGGAGATACATCCTAGGTCATACCCCTAGTGATCTGCCTCCCTTTACCAGGGTCTATCTCCCATAGCATGTCAGCTGTAGCACCCCCAAGATTTAATCATCTTCCAAATGTCCTGCCTATGAGTACTTGAGGCCTTTGAGATACAGTCTTGATTCAAACTATAGCAACTAGCAAATCAAATTCAACAGCATATTAGGAGGATCATACATCATGATCAAGTGGGGCAAAATATTTTTGGCTACCCATTTGTTTTGTCCCTAGGGATGTTATGTTCTATTAACCATTATTTGTTTCTGATGGCAAAGCAGCACCATCTGTTCCCTATTATGTCAGGAACATATCTTTGTGACTATCAGTGAGTCTAATTTCATAATTATATTTTCAACTATCAGCCCAGCCCACAGAAGACAGTCCTTCTTAAACATCTCGAAAATACTGGTCTCTCTTCTCATCAGCATATTCCTTATTGCGTTGGCAAATGAAGTGTCTTCTGGATCTTCATATAGAATTTACTCAACTTGTAAAAATTTTAGCTTTCTGTAATATTCCCACACTAACATACCCAATTCTCTGGTCCTTCCAATTTCTACTTTTACTGTCTCCTATTGTATGTCTGCCCCATCTGCTTTACTTTGCATGAGCCTACACTTATTCTAAACTTCCAAGAGCCACCACAGCAAATTTCTTGCATAGCTTCTCAAGGTCTTTCCACAGTAGTAAACCCTGGATCAATGAAGAATATGGAGAATATTTTCATATCAATAATCTCAATATTCTCTCCCTCTCTCTCTCCCCTCTCTCCCCTTTCCTTTTCCCTCTCCCCTCTCTCCTCTCTCTTCTCCTCTCTTCCCTCCCCAGTCCTCTCTCTAGTGCTGGCCATTGAATTTATTGATTTCACATTGAGATACATCCCAAGTCAATTTTTAATTTTTTTTTTTAATTTTGAGACAGGATCTTTCTAAATCGCTAAATCACCCAGGATGGGCTCAAACTATCAGTCTTGCTTTTTATCCAATTGTTTATTCTCCCTGTCCCTTGTATCAGTCAGAATTCCCATCGCTGGACATAATACCCAACATCTATACTTTTACCAATTATAATTATAATTTAGCTCACAATTTTAAAATATTTGGTCCATAGTCTGCTGGTTTCAAGCCACAAACATCATAGTGGAGGGGTGTGGCACATCAATGCTTCTTAGTTTATGGTGTTTTGCTTACAGCAAAGCAGGACAACAGTGCCAGAGAGGAACAGACCAAGGATCACATACAGTCCAGAAAGTCATGCCTCCATGACACACCCAAATACACACAGATGTGTTCCTTACTAATCTCCTAGGTGGCTCCTATGCCAAATAAGCTGACAATTAAGTTTATTGTCACATTTTTCCACTTTGATCCAGCATTCTCATTATTTAGTCCCACATATGTTTTCCCAACTCCAACCAGTATCTTTTTATTAAATCTTGACTTTTTAGGGTATAGTCCTTTTTCTTCCTTACCAATTCAATATATGCTGTGATATGACCCTACTCTATGATCTGATGGCCAGAAGAAAAGATAGGGGTAGATCAAGAAGGAATCACATTATTTTGCAAGGCAGAATCCTCTGTATCATCTTCAATCAAAGGAGGGATGATAATCTTTATTAAAGACTGAGCCAACACACAGACCCAAAGGGTTTCAGGGAAATTGGGAGTTTCAAGGGCTTTTAAAAGTTTTCTGACCCTGTTGTTACGATAGCAAATCCCAGAACTCCCCTATAATGAGGACTACAAATTTGACATAAGATGATTTCTGTGACTGAGAAATCAACATTCTGTGGAGCACTGCTATATATGTAATTGAGTTTTGGGCCTGATTTTTAGTTATATTTTATTTCCTCTGACTACTGGTGATAAGCATATTTATGAAGAATCTTCACTGTATAGAAACACTTTTTGTCTTTAGTACAAATGCAAATCACTTTTCTAATATTTTCTTTTTGTCTTTTTATTGTTGGTACCTCATTGTGATGCATAATAATTACATCAATCTTGAGGAATTGGTATATATACATATCATCTTAATAATTTTATTTCCCCTCAAGGTGAGGCAAAAATCTAGTACTTTTGGGACAGAATTAGAAGAAAAATCCTCAAAAGAAGGAAGAAAATTATTCTAACCTTCAAGACACATGAATGACAACAATGTAATAGTCTCACACTGAAAACAACCTTGATATTAATCAATACAAAAATGATTAATAAATTGTTATAGTCATGTAATAGATTATTACAATAACAATGAAAATAAATATATACTGCTACACTAAACAATGCACATGAATCCTGTAAACATAAATTTGAGCAGAAGCTAGGTACGGAAGTATAAAAGTAAGAAATAAAGATAAATCTTTGCTGTTATAAATCTGGACAGTGGTTACTATGGAGAAGAAAAATGATATAGTAAGTGGAAAGCTCAATAGGACTTCTGAAGTCCTGGAAACATTTTTAATTTTTGACTAGTTACTTGGGTTTGTTTGCTATAGTTTATAAAGATGTACAAACATTGTTTCCATACTTTTCTCTATGCATATTATATTCCAGTAGCAGCAATTTACTTATGAAATTTAAAACCATACTAGTTGTCTATGTAATTCTTTCAGTTAGAGGCACCTAGTCTATAGAGCTAAAATTAGACAAAATTGGAGAAAAACAATTTGTTTTTCCAATTTGAATGCCCACTTTCAAAAGTTTTATTCAACATAGTGCTGGAAGTCCTTGCTAAAGCAATTAGACAAGAGAAGTAAATAAAGGGCAACCAAATTGGAAAAGAAGTTTATCTCTTAGAAAATGCCAAAGACTCACCAAACATGCTTAGAACTAATAAATTCAACAAAGTTGCAGGATAAAAAAAAATCAACCTACAAAATTTAGTAGCATTGCTATACGCCAATATAAAATTATGAGAAATAGAAATCAAGACAGCAATCCCACTTACAATGACTATAAAAATACCTAGGAATAAATGTAATGAAAAAAATGTAAGCTCTCTACAACGAAAGTTGTAAAGCATTGATGAAATTAATTGACGAAGACACCAAAATTGTAGCAATATTCATATTCATGAATTGAAAGAATCAATAATGTTAAAATGTCCATACTACCCAAAGTGATATACAGATATGATTCAAAAATCTATAAAATACCAATGAAATTCTTCCCAGACCTAAGAAAATCCTGAAATTTATATGAACACATACACACACACACACACACACACACACACACACACACACAGAGCCCTACCTAATAACCAATGCCACCTATAGCAAAAAAAAAAAAAGCAGGAGGCATTATAATACTTGACCTCAAAATATACTACAAAAGTTTAGTAATCAAAACAGTATGGTATTAGCATAAAAGCAGACACATACACAAATGGAACAGAGCAAAGAATCTGAAAGTAACCCACACAACTACACCAATTTTCAACAAATATACCAAAAACACAGATTGAAAAATGACTGTCTTTTACATAAATAGTCCTTGGAAAACTGGATATCAAGATGCAGAATAATTAAACTAGACCCCTGTCATGGTTTAGACCTAAAATGTACCCCCAAAATCTCATCTTTTCAGAAGTGGTGCTTTTGGAAGGTGATTGGATGGTAGGGGCACTATATTCAGCAGTGGATTAATCCACCAATGAGTTCATAACTGAATGTGCTGTGAGGTGAGGCCTTATCAAAAAAGGTGGATTACTGGTGGTGTGACCTGGCAGATTGTGTTATTGTCCCTGACTCCTTTTTCTCTCTCTGCTTCCTGGCTTCCATAGGTTGAGCAGCTTTCCTCCACAGGCCCTTCTACCATGCCATTTCTACCTTGGAGCCAACTAACCATGGACTGAACCCTTTGAAACCATGAACCAAAATAATTGTTATTGCTTTACATTGTGCATCTCAGGATTTTTGTCCTAGTGATGGAAAAGTGAACATATCACTTGCAGTTACAAAACTCAATTCAAATGATTTAAAGGTTTAAATGTAAATATAAAACATGAAACTAGAAAATTACTAGAAGAAAACTTAGGGGAAATGCTCCAGGGCACATGGAAAAGGCAAGGACTTTTAGATAACACATGCAATCACAGGAAACAAAGTTAAAAATATACAAGTGGGAATGCATCAAACTAAAAAGTTTCTGTACATCAAAGGAAACACTCAACAGAGTGAACAGACAACCTAGAGAATGGGAGAAAATATATGCAAGCTGTACATATGACAAGGGTTTGATATGCAGAACATATAAAGGATTCAAAAAACTCAATAGCAAAAAAATCTTTAAAACAATGGATAATACAACCAAATAGGTATTTTGGAAAGAAAACATGTTAGTGTTTAAAAGGTACACGAAAAACTTACTCAGCATTACTAATCATCAGGGAAATACAAAACAAAACCACAATTAGTTGTTGTCTCATCCCAGTAAGAATGGGTATATAGCCACAGTCAATAAAATTATCAGGTGAAAGAGACATCTACAGTCTCACTTTCATTATGCCACTGTTCACAATGGTAAAAAAGTGGAAATAACGTAAGCATTCATCAAATGATGAAAGGAAAAGTAATGTGGTGCATATACAAAATGGAAGACTACTCCGTAATAAAGTAGAATGAAGTCCTGTCATTTGCAACAACCTGAATGGAGCTAGAGATCATTATGTTAAGTGAAATAATCCAAACATGGAAAGACAAGTACCATATGACCTCACTCATATGTGGAATCTAATAAATGTTGATCTCATAGAACTTCAAAGTAGAATAGAAGCTAAGAGTGGCTGGGAAGACACTGTGGAAATCAGTGTGGAGATTCCTCGAAAAACTACAACTAGAGGTTCCATTTGACCCGGCTATTCCTCTGCTGGGTATCTTCCCAGAAGAATTAAAATCATCATATCACAGTGATATATGCACAACCATGTTCATAGCAACACAATTTGTAACAGCTAAGTCTTAGAAACAACATAAATGTCCAACAACTAATGAATAGCTAAAGAAGATGTGGTTTTTCTACACAATGGAGTACTACTCTACCATAAAAAAGGATAAACTAGAGACATTTATAGGTAAATGGATGTACCTTGAGAACATACTCTTAAGTGAAATAAATCAGACACTCATCAGTTCACATCCATTTGCTTCTCTGATATGAGAAACCATAAGTGTAAATAAGGACAAAGATGTATAATAGATATTATGTAAAAAAAAAAGTATTCAAAAGAGAGGAGAACTAGCTAGGGAGAAGGGGGAAAAGAAGGAAGGGAAAAAGAAAAGAAAGGAGAAAGGGAAAAAATTTAAATAAACTTGCTGCAAATAGGGAAGGGTGGAGGAATGGAAGGGAGGGGTAGTGAAGCGGGGAGAAAACCAAGATATAACATGTACAGGTACAAAATAACCATGTTGAATATGATCATTATGTATACAATGTACCAATACATGTTCTTGGTTAAAAAAAAATAAAAGGAGTGGCTGGGAAGAATAGGGGGAAGAGAGGGATAGGGAACGATCAATCAATGAATATTAAGTTACAATTAGACAACAGAAGAGGTACTACTGTGTTCAATAGGGTGAGTACAGATAATAATGATAATCAACAGTACATTTCAAAAAGCTATAAGAATGTACTGTATACTGAAAATTTTCACCATAATGATAAATGTTTGAGATATTTACCTTGATTTAAACATTATACAATGTATAAATGTGTCAAAACATCAGGATACCTGATAAATGTGTACCTTTTTTAATGTTTTGGTTAAGAATAGGTTTATTTTAAAAGAAAAATACTCATAAAATTAAAAATGTGTGTCTTATGATTTTCCCCATGGGTTTTGGATTAGGATCTAAATATTTCATGCCAGATTTTAATTTCTAATATAGATAGTATCAAAATGACATTTAATGGTGTGGCAGATGAACAGAAATGGACACTTAATAATTACTGCACATAGATAAATCAATAATTACATTTCATGGTTGAAAATAATTTGACATACACAGAACCTATCTTAGAGGCAGGAATTAGCCTAATGAAATAAAGTTTATATTCTAAAGTTCAAATCATTACATAGCAGATTGCCCATTTTGAAAACATTTTTCCCAATTCTATATATAAGTACATGTTCTGATGATAAGACTTCAATTTAATGTTCTTTGTGGAAATTATCATGAAGTCAAAGAGAAGATATTAGAACACAAATAAATGGGGAACTTTAGAAATGCATATTTTAACAGTGTTTTCTTTATATTACTTTTACTAGATCTTCCATCTACAATATTGAATTTCACAATTATAGTCACAAGATGGACAACATTGTAGTAAGATTTGGGGTGGGTGAGGAGTATACCTTTGTATTATAAAGCAGTTGAAGGGTGGAAAGAGAAGTGCAAAAGGAGACCTGTCATGACAATCCAACTACAGATTATTTTAGGAAAAACATTTTAGACAATTGAGAATCTAAGCGTTGATTTCCTTAAAACTGCTCTTGCATGTCCTTTAGAAAGTCTTCGTGTACGTATAATAACATATACATTCCAGTCTGAAAACTGTTATCTTAGAAAGCATGTGTGAATCACCACTAAGAGCCCCGTTGTGTGAATTATCACAGTCAACAGAGCCATATAACTTAGAAATCAAGATCGAATGACTCAGGCCTGGTAGACTCAGGACCAATGTGAAGTATGCCCCGTTTCAAGGGAATTAGGACTAACTCTGGGTGCAGTCCTTCCTGAGAGGCAGAGCAGGAAACATGGGAATCTTAGAGTAATGCTTCGGCCCCAGCATTTGCTGCTTCTCTTTTCTGACTCCACATTTAAAAACTGATGCCTCTAACTCTGTGCTTGCAGTCCAAAAGGAGTGAAGAAGCCCTGAAAGCAAGAGAAAAGTCCTTTGCAATGATATTAAATACTGCACAACAGCTCTGGGTGTGGATTTTCTACTCAAACTAACATATGCGGTTTTCAGCTTGCAAACAATAAGCAGAATGCCAGCGCATGTTCTTCTCAGAATCCAGGAACAATGGTGCTTTCCTCCTCCCTTGCAAAAAGCAAACTAACAGGTGGCAGCTTGGATTTCAAACTGCTTTTCAAAACATTTGCATATGAATTATGCAGAGAAAGATATCGCCTCACCATAGTAAGAATAGATTCTTATTTGGCTGGGGTTAATAATCGCTATATTAGCCTGAAGGAAATGATAAATATTTATAATCAAATAACCTCTTAAATTTTAACTATCACATGGAAGATTTAGCTGCTGTTGCTGTGAGAGGAATGCACAATGGGACATAGTACAAGAGAACTAATGTTAAAGTCAGAGGGTCCATTCAGGGAGTTGCTGTGGGCAGGTTAGCTGCTGCTGTGCTTACCCCACAAAAAGCAGACAGGGCTCATCTCTGGACAAACAGTAATGACCTATTGGTGAGGTGGACCCGAGGTTGAGTTCTTAGTTCTGTTCTCCTTGCACCTTTAATTCATAGTCTCATCCAGTCTTGTGTCTTCTATATATTTATCCCACAACTTTCTCATTCATATAATCAACTGAGTTTTTGCCATCTTCACTTGGAAATTTAATACACGGCTCAAATTCACTAAGTTATTGAACCACCAACCCACCCGCAACATTCGTCATCACAGAGCAGCAGCTACACATTTCTTATTGCTCATATCCAAAACCTTAAAGACATTTTAGAGTCATCTCCTCTCTTACAACCGCATTCAATCCATCAGGAAACCTTTTGGGCTCCGCCTTAAAAATATATCCAGAATCTACGCATTTCTTACACATTAATTGCTACCGTGAGCTTCCTTCCTTCAATTACTACCATAGACTCCGAGGAAGTCTTTTAACTTCTACCCAGAGGAATCCAATTAAAGCCTAAATCATATTTGTTCTGCTTAGAACTCCAAAGCATCTTGAACACTGCTGCCACATAGTAGGCACTTAAATATCTGCTGTTATGGTTTGAATTTAAGTGTCTCCCAAAGCCTAAGTGCTAACAGCTTAGTCTCCATTTTGACACTACTGGAAGGTGGTGGAAACTAAGAGAAGGGACCTACCATAAAGTCTTCCAGCCATTTGTCATCGGGGGCTTACTCCTTGAAGGAGATAGTGGGACCTTAGCCTTTTCCTCTTTCTCTCTCTCTGGATTTTGTGCATTCCAGCCACGAAATAAATAGTTTTACTTTTCACGTACTCACAGTCATGATGTACTGCCCTATGACAAGCCCAAAAGCAAGGGAGCCAATTGATTATGAACTGGTACTGTTAAACCGATGAACCAACGTAAACCTATTCTCTTTATATTGTCTTAGATATTTGTCACAGTACAGAAAAGCTAACCAACACATCTACTAAGAAAGATTAGATTTGTCTTCCTCATTTTCCTTTCTAAGGAATCCAGTTCTGTTTTGTCCCCCAAAAGATAGGGACCTCATTCATTCACTCGACAAGCACTTACTTATTGAATGTCTACTCTGTGCATTGGAGACCTGAGATAAGGACCCCACTGTCCACAATGCTGAGTGAAATCTCCAAAGTCTAACACAGATAGTCTAGGTTTTAATCACATTTTTATTGGTGAGCCCCTAGAGAGTCCCTGCCTAAAAATGAAAGACACAACTCCAGGAAGGATGTGTCAGTACAAAATGGGATGGAACCATTTTCTATCAAATTTAAGTGTCACCCTAATGCCAAAAGAAAATAAAATATCTTGATCCAGGGTGGATTCCCTGTGGAGTTCTCTGTCTGTGCTCCCATACATGGGGCTTAAAACTGTACAAATAAGGCCTCTGGTATCAATGATGATTGCAGGGGGTACACAGCTGCATCGAGAGCTGCCACCAGCTCCCATGCCTTTTTTTCTAGTCCTGCTGCCCAAGAATACAAGTGGGCATGTAAACAAACAAAAAAAACCCAAACAAACAAAAGACATGGGCATAAGGGGTACTAGGATCTCTGGGTGATTAGAGTAAGTTTGCAGTCACACTTTGTGTCATGCACACGTATATTTCAAGTACTCACAGCACACAATTCACTCCCAATAATCTTGAAAATTGGTTTAGGTTATTGAGATTACATACACCATTGTCTCATCAATAATAATCATTTAATGTAAGTAATTCTTCATTTATCCAGTTTGCCTACAAAAGAGAAACTTCTAGGTCATTAAGTCATTTCCTGTAAGTGTTAAAATGCAAATAACCATTCTAGTTTGTAAATCTATAAATTGGAAGAGGGCTTTGAGTTTGTCTAGTCTAAATCTTTCATGTTACCTAGCCCAGAGCTTCACAACATTTGTACTATTAACATTGCAGACCAAATAATTCTTTGTTGAGGGGAAAAGACTTCCTGCTCATTACAGCATGGTTAGCAGCATCCCAAGCCTATAACTAGTAGAGGCCACTAATCCCCCTTCTCTCAACAGCAACAAAAAAAACCTCTCAAGATATTTCCAAATGTCTTCTCATTTAGGGTAGAGGGAGAAATCCCCTCTATTAAGAAGCAATGATTTAGTCCACATACATTATTTTACAATTGAGGAAAATGGATTTGAATTGCAAACTAGTTTGTAGCTAAATAGTGACTACCAAAGGAAATGGCACCACCACCACTGTTACGGTTGAAATATGTAGTGTGCTCCAAAGACTCTGGTACTGGGGGCCTGATCCCTAATGCCACCGATGTTCAGAAGTGGGGGCCTAGAGAGGTGATTGGGCCGTGAGATTGTTAACCTTATCACTGATGAATTCATGGATGAAAAGGCTATTGGGAGCCAGGGCCCGGTTGGAAGAAGTAGGTCATATGGCTGCACCGTTGAAGGACATATCTTGTCATTGTTCCCTTCTGGTCTCTCCCTCCTTTACTTCTTCCTAGCTGCCATGTGGTGAGCAGCTTTTCTCCACTACATTCTTTGCTCTATGAGTCTCTACCTCTCCACAGGCCCAGAAACAATGGAACCAAATAACCATAGACAGCAACCTTTTAAACTGTAAGCTAAAATAAAGTTTTTTTTTCCTTTGAAATTATTTGTCTGTGCTATAACAGAGAAGGGAAGTTTCCTAACACAACCTTCTACCCTGTTGCCCATGGCAGAAGACTAGACATAACCTTGACTCCTCTCTGACCCTTACTAGACATTCACAATGTTCTGTGTCACGTCCATCATTTTTCAAATCTACTTTATATCAACACTGCCACTGTCATAGAGGATGTTACTTTCTCTATTTCTTGTCCTATCTTGCTTCTTTCAATCCAGTATTCATACAGGAGTTGGAGTAAATGTTTTAAATTTTAAAAATTGAGTCATCTTGCTCAGCAACTTAACACCATTAGATGGTTTCTTACTTCTTCATCAAAAACATCAAACATCTTAACATCTAGCATCTAGCATTTGCTATCTTACCCTTCTCACCAATCTATTTGCATTTCCAAAAATATCCCATATTCTTTTTCATTTTTCACTCTATAATCCATGGCGTTATAGTTGAACAGAACTATTTACCCCTCCCTCTTTTGTCCAGCGAACTTACTAGCTTAGATATCATATCCGCCATGAAGCTTTCCCTGAATATACAGGTCCAGGTTAAGTGACTTTATGTGGTCCCTTAATACCCTGTTAACCCCCTTCCCATTCTACATTGTAATCGCTTCTTCCCATACCTAATTTTCTCACTAGAAGATGATCTCTAAGATGAAAGATAATTTGTCTTATTTACTCTTCTATTTCCAGTTCTTGGCACATAACAGGGTGCTTAATTCATATTTGATGAATGCAACAATCAATGGCAGAAACTTGGAATTTTTCAGTTTTAGCATATTTTTTTCCTACGATACGCTGCCTCCATTTAAAATTAAAAACATACAAACAAAAAACGTATAGAGGCCTATGCTCACTTAAACATAATGTATCTAGTATAATTTAAATATTTTTCCAGTGATTTAGTGTCATTAAACACAGTGTGATCCTTTCATGTAATTATGCCTTTAGGAAATACCAGTGCAGGTATTTTTATTTTCTCTAAAACTCAAGAGTCCCAAATGGCTGAGGTTTTTCTTTTCTTTGGTCTCTTTAGTTATCAGTTTCCACTCATGTGTCATTTAGTGTAGACATCAATGTGATTGACAATAATAACTTTGCAATAGGAGTGGGTCATCATGCTCCATTCCTTTTCTGTGTTGCTGTTTCTAACCTGCTATACACAGGGAAAGGACATGGCCAATTATGTTAGAACTGTATCCAGGATAAAACTATTGCATAGGTTGAGGATAGAGGAATTTTCTTCCTATGTAAATAATATGGGTGTTAGGGCACACAGCAACTATCTTGAACATTAACAGTCCTCTGTATACTTTCATTGCTTTTCAACTATGTTCTATGCTGGAGAAGCTGCTGGAAAAGCAACTACCTGATCATTTCCATTACCCCCAAACCTGAGAACCCATATCCTGTTTGCTGGTGTCAGAATGTGCCTTCTAGGATTCTATTACAGGGTTAGCCTAAGTTGCTTCAGACTAGTTCTCCAACCTTGACATTTGCCACTTTAGGTATCAATCAGTGAAGAAAAATTCTAGTTATTTTTACTCTTTCATATAAAAAGTACATACATAAAGAAAAAATTATAGTTATTATTTGCAAATGCTGCTAACACAAGTGTATTTGAAGATTACACAATTGTGTGGAATGTGGATACAAAAAAAGGGAAAGGTTAACTTCAAAAGAAGAATTTTTCAGAAAGGGGCACATGAAGAATGTATGTCAGACAATCTAGGAAGGCAGATTAGTATATAAATGAAAAAAGCCATTGAATAAACAGATAGTTAACTCCAAAGGGCAGAAGAGTATATGGGTGGAGAAACTAAATTACATGAGCGCGTGCGCACGCGCACACACACACACACACACACACACGTTCTGGAATAAACTCTACCATCACACTTCTTCTTTCCCCAGAGGCAGCTCCGGGGCAGGGAAAGGCCTGTGTTGCATCCACAGCTTATGAGGAGGCACAGTCCAGTGCACGTATTTGAGTGTCTGATATGGACAGCAAATATGCTGGTATATAATGATGGTGGTGGAGGCAATAATAATAATGAAAATATTATTTTATCTTTTCTGAGCATTCTACCTTTCAGAGTACTTTCCCATCCACTATTTCCTCTTTGTCAAGGGAACATCAAAACACAACAAAAATGAGTGACTTACTCAAGATCCAAAAGCCAAGGCAGGATAGAACTGACCTGAAACTTGGGTCTGCTGATGCTTATTTACTTTTCATTTCCTGTATTAGTCATCATTATTTATTGCTATTATTTAACAGCAAAACGAGAAATGCCTCTTTATCCTTTAGGAAGTTGAAAATGTTCATGGGCTTCCATAAGCCACAGCTCAAAGTAGAATCTTAGTCTCCAGGATGGTATTTGAGGTGAAGGAAAGAAGTAGAATCTAGGAGGTACTCTGAACCAAATTAGGAAGAAGCTCCCCAAACAATTGCAGTCAGAAGGGATATTTGGAGTGAATAAGCAGGGCAAAAAGATCTTTTTTTTTTTTTTTTTTTAATTTTATTTTAAACCAAGAACATGTATTGGTACATTCTACATACAATGGTCACATTCATTACACTAATTCTGTACCTATACATGATGTATCTTGGTTCTCCCCCCTCTCCCCCCCTCCCCTCTGCACCCTCCCTCCCTATTTACAGCAGGTTCATTTATCATTTTCCATATTTTCCCTTTCCCCTCTTTTTCCCATTGCCTTTCTGCTTTTCCCCTTCTTTCTTTCTAGTACTTCTCTCCTCTGCTCACCATCCTCCTTTTAT